>PVLD010005954.1:0-58424 GCA_004027595.1 Dinomys branickii | reverse complement strand
TCCATGGAGTGCCCTCAGCGGGGGCCCACAGCAGAACAACCATGGAGCACGCACCCCCGTCAGGCACCCTCGGTGACCCGTTCGGCTCTGTCTCATTGCCTCGATGCCAGAGGCCCTTTCTTCTCCTCCTCCCTCCTCCTGATCTCCAGTATTACTGTTCCCCACCCCTTGCAGCTGGGCACTGGATGAACTTACAATGCTTGGTATAAGGGCTTCAGATCTCCCTGGCCCATTCTCATTGTGTTAGTTCGGGGTATTAACTGAGTTTAAAGATTAGTTCTAGAATAGAGTTGGAGGATTTTCTTGGGTCTGCTGTATAGACTTTGTTGTTGTTTTTCAGACTCCTGGTCTGCTGCTTTTCATCTAATTTGTTGCTATGGGTTCATGCAAGGTTCACATGTGCAAGCTGCAAGGAGACCCTCTTGGTGCTCACATTAATAGTTTCAGGTGAGTCCTGAAGACCGTGGACTCGTCACACTGTTGCCAGGAACAGGCAGTGCTTGCTCAAGCCTCCGAGACTCAAGGTGCTCCCAGAGAGAGTTCAGGGTGGGAGCTGAGCCCCGGCAACCCAGCTCGTGCTTCCTGCCTGATGTTCGAGTGAGAAGGGCGTGGAGCCATGCGATCCACCTCCATCTGCATCTCCCTCCCGTTGCGGTGCTGGAGCCCCCATCTGCTCCTCAGCTGGATCCCCGGGACTCGCTGCGGCTCACCGCTGAGGTTCCCTGCTGTTCTCCTCCAGTAGCCGCTCACCCAGCTGAGAGGCGGGGGGGCCACCACCTCGAGGCAGGTGCAGAGCCGGGCGTGTTGGGCTGTGTACTAGTTGCATTGATTCTCTCCAGGCGCTGATTAGGAAAGTTACTGCAGGGTGGGGACTCTGCCCCAGTGGCTGTCGTAACTTATCCTCACACTGGGTTCGACAACTGCTCCCGACCGCTATTGCCTCTTTTCCTGGCAGCACCCTCCCCTCTCCAGCCCTGGACCAGCTCTCGGAACTCCGCTCTGCCCTGGCCGAGTCAGGAGGCTTCCGTGAGCATGGGTCTCCGAAGCTGAAGCTGGGAATGCCGGAATGAGGGTGTGGGCCAAGGGTGTGTTTGGGGCGATGACTTCCTCTTTCTCCTCTCCCTCTGCGCCATGGCGGATATCCGATCCTTTCCTCCAGAAGGGGTTTTGCTTAGTCTTTCCGAGGGCTTCAATTCCCATTTCAGATCCTTCCTGAATTCAGGATACCCACCTCTTTCCTTTCTGTCCTTCACATGTTGCTATATTTCTATATTCCTTTGTCTGAGTGGCATTTCTCCGGGAGGTTCTCTCTCTGCTGCCTACCCGGTCACCATCTTGAAGTCCTCTCATAAAATTTATTTAGTTATTTGTTTCTTTCTAATGAATTGACCATTACATTTCTAAAGTTCTGAAATGGCCAACAGACCATAGAAAGATACCACTTTAGGCTCCTGCTTGAAACCAACAGCTTCAGAAAACTGCTGGCCTTGATTCAGGGCCATACTCTTAAAATTCTAATCATTACCAGTTTTCAGTGGCACTCATATAGGGAAAAATAGTGCAAATCAATCTTTGTTCTATTGTCATTGTGCTTTACCAGTGCCATGAAGACATCACACTAATAGGTGATAAGAGAAATCTGTGCACACTAAACAATCATTTTGAATGGGAGTGTTTCATAGTTTAAATTAGCAACATTTTTTAGCTACCCTTTCTATCCATGACACATACTATCACAGGTATATTACATGAGAGGTACATGTTTCCTTCTATCCAATGAAACCTCTTCCCAAACCTTGTTCCTCCTACAACAGTCATCTACTGCCAGTATCCAGGATGGACCCTCTCTTTCTCTTCAGTAAAGCCCTTCATGAAACCATTATTTGTACCAGTATGGCAAAGTGCAGTCTCCTGGGCGGTTTCCCACCTACAGATAGACTGTTTGGTTTGAACAGGGTTTTTATTGAATCGAGCCAACAGTTTCAAACAAGTATATTTCATATTCTTTTAAAAAAGGAAAAAACTAGCTTAGCTATTTCTTTTGAAAAGTCTGGCAACATTGGACTTACATCCATTCTCATACAGCAAGCATCAACCAAGAATGAAACAGGGCCCTGGCTCTCTCTCACCATGTTCTTCCCTTATGCACATGCCACACTCATACCTGTGTGGGCACACACTCATACATGCGTACAGGCCACACATGCTTGCACACTTGCACACGCATTGTAATTCAAAGACCAACTCCGTTCATCTGCAAGTCACCAAGGGTGTGCTGTGAATTTGCCACCCTACTGCATGCTACATGGCAGGCTTTCTCTCAGTTCATTTCTTCCTTACTACATAATTCCTGTTCTATTGCAGAAGAGGATATTTTCTTTCAAAACATGTCTTGTCCCACAAGTAGCCTTTGTGGTCCTCTTCAGCCTCTCTGGACAATCTGACTCCCGGATTCAGCTGCTTCCTAGACTCCCCCTACATCCTGGACTTCCGGGACCCTCTTTGGTTCTCCCTCTGCCGTCCTGGGGCTCTGCAGGCGTCCTCGCTCATTGCTCTGGGCCGCTGTCTCTGCGGAAATGCTGTCTTGTCTCCCCTTTTCACTTCTTACTCTCAAACCACCTGAATAGCTTCTGGATTTCTATCTGCAGCTCAGATTTCTGTCCTGGAAAGATCTGTTTGTTGTGTATCCCAAACAGATGGTACCTCTAATTCATGATGTCAAAAGTAAAGTCATTGGCAACAGTGAAGCTTCCAGCTGAGTTTGCTGGTTCCTCATTATTGCCGCAAATCCACCCAGTTACTCATTCTCATATCTAAATCTCATCTGCATCTTCTTTGTCTAGCAACAAGGCCTTCATCCGTGTCCATGGGATCCGGTCAATTCTATCATCCAAATGACCCCACTGTCTCCTTTCCCTGCCATTGTTGTGACAACAATCACTTTTAAGGATATTTGGCAATGTCTAGAGACATTTTAGTTATCACAGCAGGAGTATGTGATAGCAGGATGCTCTGGTATCCCATGAGTAGAGGTCAGAGATGCTGCTAAAATTCTGTGATGCACAGGGCAAATCTTATAATAAAAATCCAGCTCCAAATGCCCATGGTACCAAGATAACCGAGACAGACATAGGACATTAAGAACTGGTGCTGTCAACCTGAATCCAAAGGGAAGGTAAAATCTACCTCTCCACAGTCATACGTCAAATTGGAGAAATGAAGAGCATTGCTCCACATTTAATTTCATAATCACTTTCTGTAATTCATTTGTTCTCTGAATTCTTTTTTTTTTTTTTTTTGCAGTACTGGGGATCGAACTCAGGACCCTGTGCTTGCTAGGCAAGCACTTATTCCACTGAGCTATATCCCCAGCCCCTGTTCTCTGAATTCTTATACCTCTACATTTGTGTTAACTGCATCCATGCTTTAAAAAGAAAATGATCTGGCAAGTCATTTCCTCTGATTTTTTTTTAATTTCTGAAGTGACATCAGCCTTAGAATTTCCATTTTACTGAGTTCCAATGGATCCAGTCTATGACTATGTGGTATGTTCTGCAGAGAGGCCCTCTGGGAAGGGCTGGGGTTACCACATCCAGGCTAGAAGCCTAGAAACATGCCATTGGTCCCAGAACTGACTTTCACCTGAATATAGTAAAGTACTGAGATTTCTGGATTGTGGAAACACCAACTACTATAGAGAAACAATGGAGGAAATATGTACATGCAAGAAACAAAAAGGAAACCCCATTTTTACAAGTGGCCAAAAAATAATCATAGGTCTCCAGATCAGATCTGTGAGGCTGGCAATAACCGTCCATTTTACTGTAAGATGTTCTATTTTCTTGCCATAACACACTATAGATGGAATCTAAGATCCATTAAACTAAACCTTAAGAACATGAAGTTCATTTTTCTTCACTTACAAATATAAAGCAAACTTGGAAGAATTCTTTTCTTTCTAAAGGCCTGCTGCACAGCAGTTAATTGGACTTCGGTTTGGGCCATGTACGTGCTAAGACGAAGGCATTATTCTGCTGCCATTACCGTTTGTGTGTCTGAATACCTGCAGCTCAGGTCTCAGACTGCTGACTCAGACTGTTACAAACCAAAAGAAGGATACGTTTATCGACAGAAGATGAAATAACACTAAAAGAACTATGTTGAGTCCATCCATTTTATATTCTACTTATTTTTTAGCTGGTAAAATAAAATAGCTGAAATTTTACTCAAAATTCTGAATTAAACAAGGTATTTGCTAGAGATAGAAAGCAGTTCTGAACATTTCTTGGACTATACCCTCTTCCTTTCAGTGTTCTAAAAATTAAGACTCAGCTTTCCGGAGCCCACAGAAAGTATAGGACATAATCGCCCGCCATGGTCCTGAGTAGTGGGAGACGGAGACCTGTCGCCCCTGATGGAACAGTCACTGGCCCCACCACAGTGCTCTGAGGAGAGACACTAAGAGCTTGGCTGCCTTTCAAGATAAATACTTCTTAATTTAGAAAACATGAGAACCAGATTTTCATATCTATTTTCCTGCTTGCATATACCTATTTACTTAAAGTATGACAAAACATTATTACAAATATAGTCATGCATTGGCTAACAATATCAATACATTCTAAGAAATGCATTCATCAGGTGATTCAAGTGAACATCACAATATAGTTATACAAATATCCATAGCATACCTCCCCATACACCATTTCAGTAATAAAATGTTTAGTATGAGGATTAGACAAACTACCCAATTTTTAATGCAGTGTGGTAAAGTGGAAAGAGGAAAGATTTTTAGTAAAATGAAATACTATTTAGCTAAATTCTGAAACAACATGCCTGTATTCCCTGAGCCTTATTTTCCTCATATGCAAATTCCTCTCTGTATTAGCTGCTTGGGTGACCCTAATAAAATACCATAGACTGGGGGGCTTAAATGGCAAGTTTAGTTCTCACAGTTCTGGAGTCTGGGAAGTCCATTTTGTTTTGGTTTGTACTGAGGGCCTCTCCCTGCCTTTTTTGCATTCTCACATGGAGGGGGGACAGAGAGAGAGAAGGAGAGATAGATCTTTAACAGATGAACTGGGGGTACATATAATTCAGTCCACAGCACTCTCAGCATTGCCAAAGGGATTTCACAGTGCTGGGCATGGAGGAATCTTAATAATTGGTCTAAGTAGAGTGTACAGAAAACACTATGAGCAAAGAGATGTGAGAAAACAGAAGTGGGCCTTCATCAAGAAGAGTTTAGCTGTGCAGTGTGAACCAGACAGAAGCTTAGAAACAATGAAATGTGCAGGCCACAGAGGCCAGTGCATGGCAGAGGGGAGGCTGTGTCCCAGAATCAGACAGGAGGAATAGGCCCCAGAAGCCAAAAAGAGTCAAAACAGACATGAGGCACCACATACAGATGCTGCAACCCAAGGAACTGATACTTCTGTCAGTATCTTTCCTCTGACAGGTGATGGTGTTCAGGAAATATGAGTAAAAGTAGCAACAAGTACATCACGTGTGTGTGTGTGTGTGTGTGTGTGTGTGTGTGTGTTTATGTGGATGTGTGTGTGCTTATGGTAAAAGCCTAGTCTTTGGCTGTATGTGGGAGTGGATTTCCCTAACTGTTGATCTAGCTGCAAGGGTGTGTCATCCAGTCAAAGGCCTATCTCACCGGCATAAACATAGCCCACTGACTCCCCCAGAAGCAGACCGCAAGGTCTGAGAAGGGCCAGTGTGGCGGCATCGCCTCTAGGACTGGCTTCTTTGTGGATCTCGCTCTGTTCCCAGCAGCACCTCCGGCTCTTTCCAGTCCCTCTCTCTTTGGCTGAAGTCAATTCTGTCCCAAGGACACAGGTGGTTTCCTGCCTGCTGTGGCCCACGAGTGAACCCGTGTGGCTGATCATAGTGAAGTCAATAAGATGTAGCACTATAACTTAGGGGAATTTATTCTAGGCCTATTCTTTTCCCCTTAAATTTCAAAACTTTAAGTGGATTTGTCACTCTATATTGCTCACTTCTCATTCAATCTCAGGTCAGTGGATTTGAGTTAATTTTGTTCTATTTGCACAATGCCTGTTGAGAAATTCCTAAACATTTCAGAACTTAGCCCATATTCTTCATTCCAGTGCTAGCACCCTGCAGCCTTTCTCGATGTCTTGTCGAGCTTATTGAAAAGATGCTCCTGTGTTCTCCGCTTTATATCTGTGCCTGTCTTCAGGATCTATTGTGAACCTGAGAACACAAATTCAGTGTTCAGTGAATGCTGGCTGGCTTGAAACAATCCGCTGATTAGAGACTTTTTATTCCCCCACTATTCTTTATCTTGTCATCAACTCTCATTTTTATTAGTAAACTTTGCCTAAACTAGGTCTGTTCAAGTCAGCTAATTGTTACTACTTCAATAAGAAAATTGCATTTCCATGACTACAAGATAACACCATAAACAGAAGCGAGTCACATTAGCTACGCAGAAACACAGACTGCTGACATCAGGTAGGGCAGTGGGTGTCACTGACAAAGACAAGACACCCCCTGCCAATACTTGTCATGGAAATGGGAAACCCTGTCTCTGCCCATGGGTATTCACAAGCTACCCAGCTCATATTTGAAGCATCTGGTCAGTAATTAAAATTACCAGCAGAACAAGAAAAATTCTCTTAGCAAGTGTCATACAAGTAGACAATAAAGAAGTTACACTGACACAACTAGTATAGAAATTGTGGCACTGACATGCAACTGCCTCTCTTTAGCAATAAGCCCCATTGGCAGGGGATAAAATGGAGAGATTACCAAGAGTACAATGGGGCTGCACAAGGGTCTATGTTTTAGTACCTTTAAGATTTCAAGTCTTTTATTTAATTTCTGTGTTCATTCATGGAAAGACCATTTTAACTCACCATAGGTAGTTACCGAATGCATCTTTTTAATCTCAGCTTCTTGTTTATAACAATTCTTTCTTTTTCATTTCACTCTAATCAAATATGCCATTCAAGGTCTAGGATTTTATAGAGACATAACAGTGGTTATTTATATGCTGGGAGCAATCCATTTTCTGAACAGCTGGCAAAGCAGCTTAATATCTTAGCCAATCATTTTAAGGTCTGAAAAATTCAACACTCTGCAGCGCTGTTTAAGAGTAACCTCATAACATTACTCAGCCTAAGAAGCAAGATACCCCCTGCTTTTTTTTCCTTCTTTTTGGCTTTTGAGCTTTTCAGTTCAGCTCTAAACCATTTTATTACTGACTGGCAGATGATTTACAGTAGGAGATCAAAATTAGGCAGAAGAAACTTTGATGCTACATTGTCTGCCAGTAAAACATTCATTTTGTAAACAAACAATTATTAGGAGCCTTCTCTGTAGGCTACGAACTGGAGAGAAAAAGATGAGGGAGGCCATCTTTGTTCCAGAGAAGCCCTAATGCAGGGAGGGAGATACACAAACAAGTCTTCAAAACACTAGAACAAAATGACAAATAGGAGTGTGGCTGAGCAGGCCTGTGGGTGACACTGCACCCAGAGAAGTCACAGGAAAACCTTCCTGAGGAAGTGGGAGTTGAGTGGTGGAGAAACTACACAGCCTGGGGGAGAAGGAGCATTGGAGGGCTGCAGGAAAACAAAGAGGTGGAGGGATCAAAGAACACCGGGAAGATGGCTGTGGAAGAAGAGTAGGGGCCCAGGGCTGAGTCCGAAGACAACTGTGCCTAGTGGGGACAGGAGGCCGACTCCAGACATGTGGTGTGTGTTGTGGATGTGTATCTGGACTCTAGAGTCAGAGAGTATAGATCCAAAACCTGACATTGCTCTTCCTGCTTTTGTGTCTTTGAGCAAGCCACTTCACAAATCCTCCACTATCTCATCCTGTGGGAGGGTAACGTCCTTCCCCATAGGGCCCTGTAACAGAGCTCAGGAGCCATGTGCAGGGGCACACATCTGTCATCCCAGCCACTTGGGAACCTGAATCACGGAAACTGAAAGGTTGAGGCCAGCTTGGGCAACCTATGGAGACTCTGTTTCAAAATAAAATTTAAAAAGGGCTGAGGGTGTAGCTCACTGGTAAAGTATCCTGGAACTTTAGGAAATGAGCACAACAACAAGAAAAAGATAACACAGGATTATAAACAAAGTATGTTTCTGGCACATTTTAGGTTTACCTTCATTTTAAAGGCTGTTATTTATGAAAAGGTACAGGTGTACGGACAGTGAAAACCACAGAAAGGTTATAATCAAATGAGCAGCATAAACACATAAGAATTTTTTGACTTTTATTAGTACATGTTTGCACCATGTAATGATCATGCTCACTGTAGGGAACTAGTACGTGTTTAAAGTACATTTCAACTTGTTTATCCCCATTCACAAGGCTTCTGCATGAAGACAGATGGAGGAGTTGATCAGCACAAGAATACTGGGATATATTCCTTCCAAAATATTGGAATATTTTCCTTCTCTCAAAGCACGCACCCCTGTGCTATGTGCGGCCCAATGTCCAAACACAGTCACTTCAGCCAGAACAGCTGGCATTGACCTTCTAACTGGGCCAAGCCCGATCTTTCTGAAGGTTTCAGTCTCGCCACCTGACACACCCCTGTGGACACAGGGTCTACCCTTCTGCCTCCTGAGTTATGCTATGCTGATTTCTGTCACTGCTCCTAGCACAGGATTTGCAACCTGTCTTTACTTCTGTTCCCATGGTGGACTAACGAACTCCTCAATGTATTTGTTCTGGTGTAACTGGCACCAAGAAGACTGTTGGCGCACATAGAAGAAACTCAAAACACAGCTGTGCAGTGGTTTGAAGCAATAAAATTAGGGTCCCATAAAATAAAACCATTTACTTGTCCTATAGGATCTGGCTCGTTAGACTTTTTAATAATTATAGGATATGTGACAATATTAGTACTCGCACTGTATCATGCTTCAATATTAGGTGCTCTATAGAGTAACACATGAGATAATAAGCTTTGCTCTAGCAATTGTAATAAAAATAGAAATATAATTCTGTAATCTCAATTTTAATGAATGTAACAAAACATGAATATTTCATGAAATTTAACACTTAAATCAAATAATAAGAAATATGCTAATTGATCAGTATTTTATATATCCCTAATAAAAAAATAAATTGTAGTTCAATGCAGCAAAATCTTAGAATATTTTCTTTCATTTTATGAAAATAAAGATACTTGTTACAATAATACACATACATACCTTACTTAAATATTGTAATTCCCCTACCAATGAATTGTAAACATTATTTACTAGTGATTTATGGAAAGAACCACTATAATTAGTGCTATTTTAAAAGATTAATAGCTCATTAGGTTTATTTACTTATTTATTTATTTGAGACAGGGTAGCACCGTACAGTTTAGGCTGGTCTTGAACTCATTATGTAGCTTAAGGTGGTCTTGTGCTCACAGTGCTCCTCCTGCCTCAACCTCTCTTGATGTTAGTGTGATCATGAAAGGTGAGTAAAACGTGAGCCCAAGAATGACATGTTGAAAAGGGAAATCATTCTGGGGGACAATACATATGGACACAAGAAGAAGCCTCACAAAATTACTTTATGGCTCATGGGCATTCAGTCCATGTGCCTCCTGTGTCTTGTCCATCATGGACATATCATATAAACTCCAACTAGCAAACATTTACATGGAGAGATCCGTATAAGTTCTCAATATTCACAACCTTACCATATTTAAAAGTATGTATTTACATAGTCTCAAAGTTGTGCTTTTAATAAAAATTGAATACTTCCTTGAAATCCATTACCTTTAACATTACAGGTATTTAATGCACCTAAGGTGAAATTAAATGCATTTATATGGCAATAGGGCTCTTTATGCCATGTAGTATTGTGCTTTTAAAGTATATAATGTTAAACAACAGTTTAGCAGAGAATTAATAAATCTTATACCAGACTGTTACACAAGGTTAAATACTACACAACCATTTTTTAAATAAGAAAATGGGTTAACTACAAGAATAAGTAATATTGATTAAATACTTTTTAAATGCTACACATATTTAAATCTTACTAGCATTCTGATTTACCTCTCCCCACAATCTTGGAGATAAGCTTTATAACCACTGTATTGTGTATTTATCAAAGAATAGTAGGATTTAAATATTCAACTTTATATATTCAAATAGGTATTATTTATTAAAAAAAACATCTTGGGAGGACAAACACAGTTTTTGCTATACTGTTGCAATTGCTCAGACATTTTTAAGATAAATATCCTCACAGTGGAGGCAAATTTTGGAGAGTGGATTTAGGTCATTGAACCAAAAACCACTGCTGAGAATAAAATATAATGATTGAAAAGTAATAATAACTAACAGACATTGTAGATACCAATAAGCTGACTCAAAAATATATATGGAAGGACAGAGGGATTAGAATATTCAATATAATATTAAAGAAGAACCAAATTGGAAGTCTCATGTTATACAATTTCAGGGCTTACTGTAAAGCTATGATAAATGTGTGGAATGGGTGAGAGATTAACCCAGGAAACAGACCTAAGAGCCCAATACTGAATCAAAGAACACAGTGGATGTTTTTGTACAACATATCTGTAATCACTATTGTAAACAAGAATTAGAAAATAAATGAAACAGTCCAAATAGATACCTATAAATATACGTTTCCTTATACTTTCCATTATTTTCCACCCATACAAGAGAATAATACCCAGTTGTAAAAAAAGACAGATCTGTTAAAATGTTATTTACATGCATCAGCTCTCCAAGATAAATGTAATCGTTATGTAGTGAAGGCGTATACTGAAAAAATTTTTTAAAAAGGTGTATGAATACTGGAGTGGAGACTGGTACATGTGCACATACAATTGTATATGAAGTATTAATCTATTTTAATAATTTAAATCCATATGGTGTACAATCCATATGGTGCACAACTAATCTTGACTTCTGCTTAATGTCCAGGATTCCACCAACACCACATGATATTCAGTCCTCACGCAGCCTTAGTGTCTTAGCTGACAGCTGCTCAGTCTTTCCCTCACTGTGATGACCTTGACAGTTTTGAGGTGCAGTGGTCAGGGATTTTGTAGAATGTCAATCAGTTTTGGACTTTGCTGGTGTTTTTCTCATAGCTAGGCTGAAATTACAGGTTCTGGGAACTTGGCAGGAAAAGTTCGTTTTTATCACATCCCGTCAATGGTTCCTGCTATCAACATGGCTCAATGATGCTGCTGCTCATGGTCACTTGGCTTCTGTAGTGGAGGTCAGGTTTTTCCACTACAGAACTTCTCTTTTTCCTTCTCCTCCACTTCACTCTTTGGAAGTCATTGTGTGAATCCTACACTTGAAGAATAGGGAAGTTCATTCTACTTGCTTGAGTGTGAGTTCTCTCCATAAATTATCTGAAATTCTTTATGTAGAAGACTTGTCTATTT
Organism: Dinomys branickii; assembly: GCA_004027595.1. NCBI lineage: Eukaryota > Metazoa > Chordata > Mammalia > Rodentia > Dinomyidae > Dinomys > Dinomys branickii. The sequence continues at coordinate 47,008 of PVLD010005954.1, read as the reverse complement.
GTTATCCATTTCTTCCTTTCTTTATTTAATCATCTGCTTATGTCACTGTGGATTCATAGATATTTATTTGATGCTTTGAATTATAATACAATGTATTTATTTTTTCACCCCAATATTCTATCTTTGACCCCCTGGAGCACTTTGAGTTGGTTCTCGTGTCCCTTTGACTTTCCATGTCATTGTTGTTGGTTTTGGTTTTTGTTGATGTCATTGTCCTTTTTTAAGTAATTCCACAATTTTTTACCATAAACTACTCTGAGCTCCTCATTTCCTGATGCAGTCCCAGTATCACCGATTACCTACAAATCCTTGGTTCCTTCTCAGAGGATGGAACTAGGAACCAAGAACTGAGTACTGGGTATAGTTATTTCTATGGTGATGTTGTTACTTCTAGATTCTCTTGAGCTAAGACATGGAAATAGTATGTGAATTTGTATACACGCACATGTATATACATATCATACTCCACATACTCTGCATACACCTTCATATGTATCTACAGTAAGCTAAAAGAATGCTATCTGCAATTCTAATCCATTACCAAATGGGTCATTCTAGTTTTTTCCTCCTGCTTGTACTTAACTCCCATCTCTCACAGGGAAAAATCTGGCTCCTACCACTCGCCATTCCTTTCCCTGGCTATTCTACGTTAGTGCATAAGTGTAGTGGTTTTTGAATGGGTAAAGTTTTATCAATTAGATTAAACTCTTCAGTTCCTTTCATGTTTAGTCTCTCTTTTCCAAAGTTACCTAGGTCAGCAAATTTTCTCCCTAACTCCTTCAGTAAAATTATTTCATGTATTTTTAATAATCCCTTCATCATTTTGCATGCCATTTTGAGATTTCCTAACCTCTTAAATGATTTTTAGTTTGTATATGTGTCATTATGCTTTAACATTGTATGGGTTTTGACAAACAATGTGTCATGTATAGGATCATACACAACAAATGGTTTTATTGCCTCAAAAATCCCCCATGATTTAACTCTACTCTCTCTTCAAATCTCTGACAACCACTGAGTGTTCACTGTGCTTATAGTTTTATCTTTTTCCAGAATGAGATATAATTTGAAATCACACAAAATATATTTCAGATTGCCTTCCTTCACTCAATATGCATTTGATATTTGTTTATACCTTTAAATGGGCTCTATCAATTCCCTTTTCATCACTGTATAATATTCTCTTGTACGGATGTGTTATTTGTGTATACATTGTATACCATCTAGGTTTTGATGACTACAAACAAGACTTCTATAAACTGTTGTATGTCTATATTTGGACTTAACTTTTCAGATCAGCTGAGAAAATATCTACGAGCACAATTATTGGCTCATTTGACTAGACATTGTTTACTTTGTAAGAAACAGCCAAATTGTCTTTCTAAGTGGGTACAATATTCTACATTGACCCTAGCAACAACAGAGAGTTCCTATTGCTTTGTATATTTGCTAGTGGCTGCTTGTTTGTTTGTTTGTTTTTTGAGGCAGGGTCTAACTATGTAGTGCAGGCTGGCCTTGAACTCTTTTATGTGGCCCAGGCTGGCTATATACTCACAGGGATCCTTCTGCCTCAGCCTCCCTCCTGGGATTACAGGCATGCACCACCACATCTGGCTAGTGATTGAACAGTTGTTTCAATTTTAATTCTAATGTATGTGGAGTAGCATCTCGTCACAGCTTTAATTTGCATTTCCCTAATGTGAAAACCCCACACAAATCACAGCTGAAGGACTGACATTTTACAAAATCATTCACTAATATTTTTCAAAATTATCAGATTCATCACAAAAAAAAGTGAACAAGAAAAATGTGAACAACCATTGCAGAGAACAGGAGACTACAAATACAGGGCAACTACAGGTGAGCTGGCATCTTGGACAGGGCCTTGGAACATAACAAGGACAGTGAGTAAAACTCCACATACTCTGAATAAAGTTGGGACTGTAGTATACTAATAATATATTGATTTACTTATAAATTATAATAAATATATCAAAATCGTAAGACCAGGAATAGGGGGCATTTGTGTGGGGTATATAGAACAGCACTTTTGTAAATTTTTCATTAAATTGAAAAGTATTCTAAAATAAAAAGCTCATTATAAAAATCATCTAAGATTTATGTCAAAAATAAAAAAATAAAATACAGGGGAAAGTACGAGCAGGGAGAGTAGTTGTAAAGTTATAACACTCATCTGTGCTTGGTTTTCAGAGGCCCCTGAGGCAAAAGAAAGGCAGCGGTATGCATTTTCACACCTCCATTAACATACGCACGCACTACTGATACTTTCCAGAACCATTCTAGAAACTTCACACATATTCTTATTCTTATTCACCTTATTCTATCACCTCTTGAATGGGACTACACTGAGTTGGAAACTTTTATTGATTTATGTTTGTCTTTAAAATTTTATTATCTCTATCATCTATCTATCTATCTTTTTGAGACAGGGTCTCACTACGCAGTTCAGGGTGGCCTTCAACTCACTTTGTAGCCCAGGCTGGTCTTGAACTCACAATGATCCTCCTGCCTCAGCCTTCTGAATGCTGGGATTACAGGCATGCGCCACCCCACCTGGCCCTGGAAAATTTTATTTTGAAAGTCTACACAAACTTTTATCCAAACAAGACAGATTCCTATAGGTATAAGCATTGATATGTGTCTATATTTTTTAAAAGGGTCTTTTTATTTATTTTTAAAACCTCTAGTAGCCTTCAGGGAAAAATGACTTCAAATACTTCATCAGTTTTATGATCAACTTTCATTTCTCTTTCAATATTCTATTTTAGGTTCATGAATGTGATATTTTCCTCAAGAAAGTGATATGCCGTATTCTCCAGTAAGACCCTCTTTTAGCATTTCAGGTTACATTTTATTGCAGTTCTCTGCAGCTGTATTAGTTTTCAACGTAATCTAGGTAGCCGTAATTATAAAGGCATACACTTACACATCCATAGGGTTCTGCTGTACTATAAACATTACACCCTAACATTTGGAAAGCAAAAGATTTAGACTTGTAAACCTTCAGGGCAGACATCTGTAGTTCAGTGTCTGCCATTTCTAATAAACCCATTCATGCAACTCCTATTCCTTAATCAAATAGCAAGCTCAGCTGTTAGGGCTGACATCCAAGCAGGCTTGTTCAAATTATTGTTTCACACTAAAAGAAGACTAATTAACCATTTGTGTTACGTTTACCAAACTCTTGATATAAAACAAAAATGCTCCTCTTTGAAAACTGATACAACAGAAATGATACCTATAAATCATTCAGTGAGTTATGTTGCTAGTGATAGTGTCCTTGGCTTATTCTGCCTTCACTGTACAAATGTGCTGTTCAACAGGGACAAAGCAGATCCTGTAAAACCAGGATCAGCATATCCTTTGTTATAGAAAATTCTATGCTTAGTCTATACTTGACCAAACAAAGGTAGGGAAAAGAATCTTATATCCAACAGAAGCAAGAACAAGACACACACACACACACACACACGCACGCACACACACACATGCATATATCTAAATATATATATGGTATTTAAAATTTTAGTTGATGTAAATATTGTAAAGTTACCATATAGCTTATATATATTTTTTTTTTCTCATGAAAATATTTCGTCTTAATACAAACTTGTTGCAAAAGCTACAGCAGAAAATTCTTCTCTGCTTCCACCACGGGATGCTATCATTACTGACAACACTGAGAAACCTGTCAATGGCAATTCAGGACTCAATCCAATTGCGGTATCCAAGTCAATATAAGTGGATTTTTTTTCCCTTAATGCTCTAGTTGTGGACCTCTTTGATTCTTGCTCATGCCTGCATCCTTGACATGTGAAAATGCAATAAAGGCTTCAGCTCAGCTGAATTCAATTTCAGAAATCATCAAAAAGTAAGATTAATAAAGTAATTTTTAGAAATCTCTCTGCTTACCCCAGTGATAGAAATGCACTTGGAGAGCATGGCCCCTTCTATGTAGAGGCACTGTCCTCTACCGCAGAGGACATCCACTCTCCTTCAAGTTAACGAGGCTTCATCCCATTTCCATGGGCAATTGGCAAGAATACATTAGCCACATCGAGACCTTTCTGTAACAAAACTTTATGATTGGAGCCTATGCCTCAGATGGTCCTTTCTAGATACATGCAGATAAACCTATCAGAATAATTGTTGAAGGTTATTTGCTTAACATTACATCACAATCCTTGGCTGAATTTCTCATACTAGTAGATTTCCTGTGATAAAATTATTTTTCTCCTCCAAAGAGCTTACATGAAATTACTTAATTCTGCACTCTAGGTGACCAAAACAGAAGGTAAACATCCTTGCAAATATTTTAAATGTTGGTTATTCAGTATTTTAAGAAATCTATCTGTCTGCAAAGTACAGTTAGACTTAAACTATCAAGTCAGACATACTGGGCTATTTCAGTGCAGCTGATGCACAAAGAAAAGACACCATCACTCTCACCTCCTGCCTTCAAGAGCTTACAAGAGACTGAATGACTTAAAAAAAAATCCAAAAACACTAGCACTAATACTAGATAACACCAAAATGAGTCCAACTCACATAATTTAGGACACAGAAATGAAACTATGTCTCTCATGTTAATAGTCTGCTGGAACCTAAGCCAGAGGAAAAACTTCTACCTCAGCCCTTTCCCTTTCAGAAGTTTGAAGGCAAGGCCAGTACACATTTTGCTGGATGAAATGCAAAAATGACAATTTTGCTTCAAGGTCTCTTAACTAGGTATGCATGAGATATTCTGAAGCAATGAGAATATTCATTTAAATTTACCACAAGGGAGGATACGAGCTTATATTTGCCTCACAGAATGAAGTTTTGAGTTTCCAGATGAGTAAATTAGACTGCAGATCACTATATTCATCCATATGGAAATAACATAGCTATAATACAAGCTTCCAATTTAAAAAATAGTGTTTGTGAAGGATAATAGATTATTATGGAATGTTACTAATTAAATAAACAAAAAGCATAGGCAATAATAGTACATCAGAACCAGATATTTCAAATTGTAGTGGATGTAAATATTACAGGCTTTCCACATCTGCTAAAACAATAGGCAGACACTTGAGAAACATGTTTAAAAACACGGGAGCTGGAGATGCATGGGCTTAGGAGACATTTTACAGAACCTAAATGTCTCGGTTTTCTGAAACTGAGCCTCCAAACAAACAGAAAATGTAAAAAAATGAACATACATTCCTGATGAAATTAGAGAGGCAATTTGTGGGCAGAGGGGCCCCGCAGACTTGGAGAGAAGCCAGAATATACACGTTCACATCACTGTCAGTGCAAGAACCACCCAGAGAATTCCACGCAGTAGAGATGACAGTTAGGTGGCTAATTCAAGAAGTGATTGTTATTTTTAATTCTGAAATTCAGAAATTAAGAATTTATCAAAAGTCATTATCTGGCAGAAATCAAATGCTATCTTGAGACTTTCCTGTGGTAGTGTTAATAACCAGTGCCTTTTTTCCTTCATCGTTTTCCGTTGTACCTCAAGACACATTATTAGTTAGCATTATACGTTTCATTCATTCCACTCACTAAGGATTCCCTCAAACGTTGCCACACCACAGTATTTATATATTCAACTGACATAGTGGCTGGACATAGCTGTAAGGCATGTGTACACACTTCTAAACTTCTTCATTCCCGTAGAAATTCTCAATATTAGAGAAAGGCCCAGCTTTGAATATTCACTCAAAACATTCATGCCTGGGTGATGTCAAAACCAGGGGCTCTAGCAGGGACATCCAAGAGTTAAAGATCAGGGAGAATTTTGAAGATTTGGTAAGGAAATCAAACCAATAGGAGTTGGTCCTACCAAAGTTGATCAAGCCAGGTGGGCAGTAGTGGCCACAGCGCAGTGTCTAGGACACCCGGAGGCAAAAAATGAGTTTGTGATGGTGAGGGGCACCAGGACAGGAGCTTGTGACACTGAGAGGAACTGAAGTAGGTGAGAAAGCAGGCAGCAGGAAGGCACACCAGAGCCCCAAAGTACTCTCAGATAAGCTGGCACAGCTCCAGACATGCCGAGCCACAGGCATGGCAGGGAGTTGGAAGGCTATGGGGTACACTGGGGGGAGGGCAGGCAATTTGTTTATACTTTTAGAAGGAAATAGAAGCATATGGACTCGGCAAGGGATTCTCAACTCTTAAATAATGTGGAGCAATTAACTTTACAATCTACTTGAACAATTTATTGAAAATAGCAAGAAAAAGTTTCTGACCTAAAACTCGTGATCATTTCATCACTAGTATAATCACTTCATCATTTGAAATCAAGCAATTAAAAGGGACACACACTATCTTTATTACCTTAATTTTAGAAGAGCTTTGTAATCACACACACAGTGCAGTTTGTTTTAGCTTGAGCTATGGCCTTGACAGAACAGACTGTTATTCATTTGATCTAACGAAGTTCAGGGGGGTAATCTAGATCGCCAATTCCTTCCATCCTGTAAAAGGAAAGCCACCTTCTCATTAGAAACTTGGTGTTTCTTGGAAAGAACTCGGCTGGTGGTTAGTTATCACTGGCACTGGACAGTGAAATTTGTATTGTCTTGAGGGGAAAAAGTCCTGGGAATGGCCTCTAAAACTGAATTCACTGCAATAATTTCTGCCTTTGCAAATTTACCAGGCAGTTTAATATAATATATCAATAAAGTTAGGAGGGCCTGCAAGTAACTGGAACATGTAGGTAGATGTCACAGGGGTTAATGAGAAAATTTTTAGTTTTTATAGTAATAAAACAATGATAAGATTATATTGTTTGGGCAGATAATGCAATAAAGCTACAAGTGGGCCAGAATAACATTTCACATGTATTTTATGAAATGATCATGATAGCAGAATTTACAGAATGTTAAAGTGTTTGCACATGTGTATATCATTTAGCTAGTCACAGTAAATTATTACATAAGGATACTATCCATCTGCACATTGTATAGGCAAGAAAGAGATTAAGCTTGTTTTTAGTTTTTAGAAAATCTCCTCAATTTAAGAAACTTAATTTTGTTTTACACAGATATAACTTTCAAGTAATTTTTTCTCTTCTGTGATTACTTGCTGGGATGGGTGGTGGTTTGGGAAATATTCACAGATGGTCAAAGTGAGAGTCTGATTGTTTTGTTTAAGTATCCAATTAGGTATAAGGAATTCCTTATTTTAGACTTCAATTACCTACACACACACACACACACACACACACACACACACACACACAAATCATCTCCTCAAATACTCAGCTAGAATTTTCTCATAGGTCCTAGACTAAAGAGATGCTAAAACACAATTGCAGAATATTACTGGAAAACAATTATTTGTTTAATGCTAGTTTGGAAGTCATCGGTTAGGGACCACTAGCTGGATGAAGGTTTTTAAAATTTTTTTTCTGTTGCTTTTTTCTGTCTATGTTGTTATTTTGTTATTTCTTTTATTCTCTTTAAAATTAAAAAAAAATTGAATACAATGCTTCTTCCTACAGTGGCCTAATACCCTTTAGATTCTCACCCTTAAGTTCTAGAAAGTTATGGCACATGAGTCTTAAACAAAGCCTCTACTGTCTGCCATTAATCTTTTTTGAATAAGCAAAGAAGTAATCCTTTTAATCATGAGGGCTGATCCAACCTCATTGGTGAGACATCAGATAGTCCCTTGCTGAATTCAGGAGAATAATTTCCACAGCTAAGGACAAGTGCAGGATAAACATCTCCGGATAGGATGTCATGGCTGAATTAAAAAGCACTGTTCTAGGAGCAGAGATGGATTATTATTTTATTGCATTATAATCCACAGCACCATTAACTTGGATGGCATCTCCTCTATTCATATTTTCCTTCCCAGCTAAGGTCGAGTGCTGATTGCTGACGCCCATCTACACAGCTACATGAGGATGAAGAAAGAATGTGTCTGAACACAACTTTAAAGCGTGAAATACTGTGCCTGCCATAAAGCGTTGAAACTTTGTCATGTTCTCTAAGTGGAGCCATTTAAATTAATCTTTTTCAACCTTTAGGCCCAGCACTGAACATATTTATTTTCTCTGACCTCCCTCAATGTGTGACTTCTGGCCATTTATTCTCTTTTTAGTTGACTTTTTTCTTATCTCAAAGAGCTCAGTGGGATTTTATAAAATGGAAGTATTAAATTTGAATGCATTGCATCAACAGTTCTCAGAGCCATTTCTAAAAAAGGACATAAATATGCTTTGGCAATAAAATTAAAACCCACTTCCACTGAGTATTGTATATTATAGTCCACTGCCTATTATCATTTTGCCCATCCTGATTAAAAAAAATAAACTCACACAATGACCAGACTTATTTTCTTCCTGATGTCTTGGGAGGCTCTGAACAGCATCATCATGACCACCACCTTTAATGTCACAGCTAATACTTTAAGAGCACATATCAAATGACAGGCACTATTTTCAAGACGTGTGTGTATGCAACTTATTTCTAATATATATTACGTATATGAGTGTAGTAGACATTTAGTATTTTGTGTGGAAATTACTTTAATCCTAACAATAATTCTGTGGCAGAGCTTCTATTACTATCCCTATTTATAGATGAATAAACGGAGGCAAAGAGAAGCTAGGGTTTTGCTCAAGATCACAAAACTAACAAGTGGAGAGCTGGCTCGGAACTGTTGACATGTATAGATAAGAAAAACTTTGAGAGTTTGCCTCCGAGTCAGACAAATCTGTCTAACCTAAACATGTCCCCTGAGCTTTGAGATAGAGTTCCGTGGTAATGATGGGTATAGATCTAAATTAAACAAGGAAGTGTGCTCCTAAAGTCACCGAGGTAACATCAAATTTAACGCACATAGCAAATTATTTCTTACTGTGTACAATTAAAAACTAAGAAAACTATGAAACACATTGTATGTGTCTTTCCTTTTCTGTTGGCTGCACAAAGAATTTTTCTTTATAATGAATAGTAATAATTATTTTCTTGTGTTTAATAAAGGCTAAAAATATTTTATGAAGAACACTGAAGTATCCAAAGTGCATTTGAAAGAATGAATGAATGAATGGATGATGAAGCAATCAGAACATTGGCTTGTCAAGTTCAGCAATGTCCTAAGTCTCATTCAACTAGGTCATCAAGTTTTTTGTTTTTGTTTTGTTTTTGTAGTACTGAGGATTGAACCAAGGGGCTTCACATTGAGCTACATCCCCTGCCCTTTTTATTATTTCATTTTATTATTTCATTTTATCTTTATTTTTGAGACAAGTTTTCACCAACTCATTCAGCTGCCTGGTCTGGGTTCGAATTTGCCATCCTCCAGCCCACTCCTCCAGTGTGCTGGGATTCTAGGCATTCACTATCAAACACAGGTAGTCTTCCAGTTTTTAAAAGTTCAAAAGACAAAATTGTTATGTTTTTCTGAGAGCAGCTTCCAGTCTGTAAAAGGAATGTATTATTATATAAAGTTAATTATATTAAAATTTTAGTAGCTATTATCTCACTCTAGAAAAACAAATTAAAATAGTCTAGATACAAGATCATTCCATTTTTCCAATTTTCAGAGTGTCATAATTCCAAAAATCATGACTGCTTCACGACGCTTTCTTTATTAAAAAACTGATCTATACTAGACTGAGAGGATATTTCTTTGAGGGATTTTAAACTTTAAAATATAGTTCAAGAATTAAGTTACACACTGGTGAGAATTGTGAGAGAAGCTATATGTGAAGAGTGTGTGATGTGAAGAAAAGCAAAACTAAAGGAGACAAAGCCTGCAGACAGGTCCGGTCGGACGCTGGCTCTGGGGCTGAACAGTTGGAGGGCAAAGCTTAGTTTGTTTTACCTGAATAAATGCTATGTCATTCCCATTATTCTTGAATTCTGTAAAAATGAACACTGTAAGAGTTATAATGAGTTACAATAAGAGTCATATTGGATGCTGCCAATATCTGCATTACAGTTTATAATTTCTCTACATATGTTTAAAGATGTCCAACCCAGAAACAGGAAGAGCAAGGAGCCTACTGGGCTCTTTTTACTATTTTACACAGCTGTGTCCAAAAAGTCTCTCCAGAGCCATCCGGTGAGTGCCAAACCTTGAACTCACACTTGTCTGAACAAAGGAGAAGGGAAATTTTGCTTCACAGAAAGAATCTGGGATCTTCACTGAGCAATTATTTACTGAGTGTCTATTAAGTAAAGGGAGAATACAGAGTTGCCCAAGGCATTGTTTTGTCTTCAAGGAGCTTAAAATTTAATAGAATTCTTAATCATGAGTACATGCAAAACAATTCTGTGGTTATAATGATATAATTATGTACTATTTGCATGCCATGAATTTTTAATAACAAAATATATTTCAAATTTTAATAACAGCATTGCCCTTTTTTTACTGAATAGATAACATTGAATACAGCCTGATGTTTCTGTCTTAACAAATTAACAGTAATACCGAAAGAACAAATTAACCATATCTGAGGAGGGCCTCAACAAAGTGGAATGCTATAAAACCAAATATAGCCTTTGTCCAATAATGTGTGTTTGTCATGGCAGTGATTTCTGATCAGGGATGTTGCCAGCTGCTATGGTTTATGTATAAAATGTACCCAAACTCTCATGTGTTCGGGGGGTGATTGGCACCTGGAGAATTGGACTCAAAAGTGGATTCACCGTTGCTCAGAGCTCCGTTGTTGCATGTGCTGAGATGGGCTTGTTTGGAGGTTGGGTTACTGGGGCTATATTTTTTTTATTTTAAAGAGAATGGTAAGAAACAAAGAACAATAGCAAAATACCAACATCACAGACAAAAACAAACAAAGCAAAAACATTAAAAATGTATATTGTGTTTCAATGTATATCTGTTTCAAAACAGAATGATGGGAATTAACGGTGGTTGTTACATTGTATATTGTTATCTTCAACGAAGCTGCTCAGATTACCGGATGTAAGAATGCCAGATTGATCAAACTACTAAAGAGAATAAAAAAAATAAAAAATATTAGAGATGATACAAAGTTTCACTAGGTTCACTTCATAGCAGGCTGGAAGCAGAGACAGCTGGGAGGAACCGGAAGCAAGAAGAAAGCCCCAGCTGACATGAAAAGGCAACTTGGGGGCTCTGTTCTCGCTTCTGGCCGCTCCCTCTGTCTCTGCTTCCGGCCTGCTCCGGAGGGAGCGGCTTCCTTCTGCCCTCCCCCACTGCCCTCCGCCCTGCTGTTCCTGTCTTGGAGCCAGCTGACATGGGACCGAAGCTGAGCCGAAATAAACCTCTCTGCCTTTATGGTGGGGTAGCAGGTACTTTGCCCTACTGACGGGAAAGTGAGTGAGACACCAACATCCTCTTCTTCAGCAGGAAGGTCTCCAACATACGGCAAAATTGCTCTCAGCTTGGTCATATTTTGGCCACATGATGAAGCAGGATATATTTAAACAAAATCCATGTCCCCTGAAAAAATACAGGGAAGGTGAAAAATATATCTATGCATTTACACATGCATATCTATATTATTATAAATATATATGTAACATATTATATATACATATATAAAAATCTTGACTCTATTGCTCCATAGGGGCAGATACTATATCTTTCATCTGTTATTCAATCTTCAATTTAATAATTATTTATGGGATCAGTACTGTTCTAGTCAAAGGAGATAAACCTAACAAGTTTCTTCTCTCACATTATGGTTCAGAGGACACAAATGAACAAATGTGTCTAGTATCAAGAGTTCTGGGGAATGGAGCAGATTAAGGGGACTGATGGGCGGGTCCAGCAGACACTTGACATGGAGAAGTCCTCTCTGTGTAGGTACCGCATGAACACAGACACAATCAAAATTCTGAGTGTTTTTTAAAATTAGAAGCAACAGGATTTGCTGGTGGAGATAGAGAGCCAGGGAAAGAGAAAAAGAATAAATAAAGCCAAGGTTTGAGACCTGAGAACCTGGTAGGATGGACAAGCCATTGGCAGGTAAGGGCAGTCTGCAGGAGAAGCAGGTTCAAAGTTGTTAGGGGAGGAGGAGCTGGGCACACCATTGTAGTTCTTGCCACTCTGTTGTTGAGATGCCAAGTGAAGAGCCACATAGAAATGCACACTAGGCAATGGCATATAGGAGCCTCTAGTTTATGTGGAGCAATACGCATCAGTGTGTCCATGGAACTTAAAACTAGGGGTTGGAGGAGATCCCCAAAGGAGTGGAAGCAGATGGAAAAAAGAAGGCGTGAAGACTAAGTGCCCAGGTACTCCAACGATGGCAAGTTTGGAAGGCAAAATTGAAGAAATAACAATGAGATGCCACTTCACATGCACTAAAACAGGAAAATAGCAAGCATTAAGAGGTAGAGAGATTGGAAGCCTAATTCTTGATGAGAGAGTAAAACAGTGCACAAGGCGCGATGGGAAAGTTTAGTGGTTCCTTCTAGACCAGTCAAAAAACGGGAATCTGAGATGAATACACACTTCTCAGATGAATAAATACAAGTGGCAAATAAATATATGAAAAATGCTCTGGTAATTAAAAACACACAAATTAAAACAACACTGAGATTCCATCTCACCCCAGGAAGAATGGCTGTCATTAAGAAATCAACCAATAACAAATGCTAGTGGGGCTGTGGGAGAAAAGGAACCCTTCTCCACTGTTGGTGGGAGTGTAGACTGATGCAGGCATTATGGAAATCAGTGAGGAGATTCCTCAAAAAATTAGAATGAGAGGTCCCATTTGACCCAGCTATTCCCCTTCTAGGTATCTCCCCATAAGAACTAAAAACATAATTCCACAGCGATACATGTGCACCCATGTTTATAGTGACACAATTTTTAACAGCTAAATCTTGGAAACAACACAAATGTCCATCAACCAAGAAATGGATAAAAGAGATGTGGCATTTTTATATCGTGGAGTACTAATCAGCAGTAAAGAAGGATAAACTTGAGATTTTTATGGGGAAATGGATGCAATTTGAGACCATACTAATAAGTGAAATAAATCAGACTTGCATATGTAAATGTCATATTATTTCCCTGGTGTGAGAACTGAGAGCAAAGAAAGTCTAAAACGCACAACAGCTATTATGAAATTGGAAGAAATTTTTCCAAAGGAAAAAGGCACTAGGCTGGCTGAAAGGGGAAAGGACAATAGGGAAAAGGGAAAAACGCAAGTCAGTTATACTGTCAGTGCCTCTTAGTTCATTAAAAAGGAAAATTTGTGCTAATATTGTTTACAGAACTTTGTATGCCCATATCTGGGCAACTACCTTAAAGATAACAACATGTAATGTATTAACTATTGCTAGTGTCTTATTTTTTGTTATAAAATTTTGTTTTACCTTTTTTCCATAAAGTAAAAAAAGATAAAAAATAGAATTACTACATGATCCAACAATTTTACACCATGTTCATAGAAACATTATTCACAGTAGCTCAAAGGTAGAAACAGTTCACATGCCCATTAACAGATGAATGGATAAACGTGAGGTATTAGAGGCAATGGGATATTATTCAGCCATTACCAGGAAGTTCTGGTACACACTACCATGTGCATGAACCTTGAAAATATGCTAAGTGAAGTAACAGAATTATAAACATAAATCTTGTGTGATTCCACTTACATGAAATGTCTACAATAGGCAAACTCACAAAAGCAGAAAGTGAGACAGAAGATTACTGCTATGAGGAGTAACAGGGAGGAATGGCAAGTTATTGCTTAACAGTCATGAATTCCTCCTATTTTGGGTGATTATAAAGCTTTAGTGTAGACAATAGCAATGATTATACTACATTGGAATGCACTCAGTGCCACTGAACTGTGCGCCTTGCACAGTTACTATGGTAAACCTCATGTTATGCACGTTTTATCACAGTGAAAAATAAATAAGAGGGCAACCAACGGAAGAAACCGAGAAGGAATAGCTAACGTGGTAGGCAGAGAATGAACGGAGAATGGGAGCCGGTAAATAAAGTATTTTTCGGGAAAGGAAATAATCATCCGGGTCAGAGGCTGTGGAGAAGTCAAACAAGATGAGTGAAATGATGGTGAAGGTGCTGAGCAGATAAAAACTTCACATATTCTTGCAACTAAAATAGCCCTGGCTCTTGAAAGGTTAATTCAGTTTACACTGACCAATATTATTAGCACAAATCTTAATACTGGGCATAGTCCTAGACACAACTAATTACTTCGTAGCGACAGAAAATGCAAGAGGAGGGGGACGAGGGGAGGAGCAAGCGAGAGAGAAAACAATAAAAGCCGCTGTAGCACGCGCACCATTTTTACCTGGTCTAATATTCCTGCTTTTATTCCCTGACCTCCTAAGTATGGAATGGATCTATTTTAAAAGAAAATAGGGGACAGGATGCTGATTGAAACTAATTAATCAAGTCGGGAGGTGATGAATAGGAGGCAGTCTCGTGTGTGCTGCAGGCGGATCTACAATGCAGGTTGAGGAGTGGTCATTTTATAGTTCATTACATATCTGTGTGATGTTATTTATTGTTTACTTAAGCAATAGCAATTGAAGCACAGGCCAATTCCTGGGAATTAATGACCCACTGGGAGAGGCCATTACCTGTAGACATTAACCCCAGTCAGTTCACAGTTCTAGGAAAATTTCTTTGAGGAACTACCTGCTCTTCATCCCGTGTCACATTTAGATATAATACGTTAAATATTCCTTTAACAGAATGTCATGGAACTATACTGACAGTTTCTTCAAACTAATAGGAGAAAAAGCCCACACTTTCTTTAAGGTAATGGGGAGGAAGACCTACAAAGGTACCTCTTTAAGGCCCTTCTGAGTTCTGTTCTATGTAGAGCACAACCTACAGGATAGAAAGGAAAAGCCAAATGTGAGTCAAAACACTTCGAATTTATCTCACTGGGGTTAGTTTTCAAGCTAACTTAAGTTCTTTTAGGGTTTGTGAACTCCCAAATGTCTCCTCAATGGGCTGTTTAGGAGTTCATAATTCCAGTCATTTCTTCTGGTGAAAGTATAAAGAAAAAAATATAAAAGTTACCAAAGAGAATCAATGTGATGAAAATTCATAAGGTACAACCTGTTAGTAACCAGAAGACTGGCCCCAACGATGAAATGGCTCTTAGAATTACATTTGCAAAACTTACATTCTACTTCTCATTTCACTTCCCACAGCAACTACATAACTAATATCACCTAAGCAAGACATAATCCTGATTGCTATCAGGAGAAGGTCCCAAGGATGCCAAAGCAGAAGTATCCACAGTGATCCCCAAAGACAGGAGGAGTAGTGTCATTTGTTCAAAGGAAAAGAGAACTGAAGTTTCAGTTTTTAGTGTAGAACTAATTTTACCTTTGCTTTGTGAAAACAGATCTATGTTATTAATACTATAATAGTAATCACACACACACACACACACACACACACACGTTTACTTTGTGCCAATTTCCCTTCTAAGATCTTAACATATTCTGAATTAATGTCCACAATCACTCAATGAGCTACACGCTGCTACTCTTTATGCTCATCTCATAGATGAGGAAGTGGAGGGTAGAGATGTTAAACAGCTTCTTTAAGCAGCTGGTATTTGGATGAAGTAAAATGTGAAAACTCAGTAAACGGGCACTCAGACCTATACTTTAACCACTACACTAATGAAAACTGGAGGGGGAACTATCAGCAGTTTATTTTCAGGTACCTACCCTGGTATTTAAAAAGAATTAAATTAACATTTGCACACTTTGTCTGGTTCCATAGAGTTAAGCCCACCGGGGTACTTGGCCATCCCTCCCCCCTGTGGTCTCAAACACTCAAAGCCATGCCTCTTGTATCCTATTGTTTCCTCCTCCTCCTTCCATTTCCCACCTGGCTTTTGCTTCTCCTTTGGTATCTCCTTACCCACACACAAAAAGGAGAGAGCACAGAAGAATATTTCTAAGTGTTGGAAGCATTTCCACTGTGCTCATGCATTTTTTGGATATGTTTGTGGGATCACAGTACAGTAAAATGAGAGAAACAGGACAGGAGCCAGAAGGAAAGAAAGCGTGAGGAGAAAAGGAACAGTGATAGGCCTGAGTTCCAACTCCAGTGAGAATGACAACAGTCAACATTTGTGTATGGAAACCTTCCGCCAGAAGTTTACCCCGGCATTATATAAACACTTTTTGCTTGTGTAGAGTAATTTTCATGACAGTCTTTGATGTCAGTGCTATTTGAAGTCTCATTTCACAGGTAAGAAAATTGAGGCTCAGAGAGGTTAATGAGCTTTCCCAGCTAGAAGACGCCAAAGAGAGGACTTGAGCACCAGTTGTCAGCCGCTCTGTAGCACAGCATACCTGGCCTTAGGGACCCAGCCAAGGCTTAGGACCACCCAGTAGAGCCAGGGACCAACACACAAAAGCCCAGTGAGTCAAAGGTCTTCTCAAGCTCTTCTCCTTTCCGATCTGTCTTCTGAGATCGTCAAGGCTTACTGCATCAAGAACTGCCCTTTCCTGGCTACGTTTAGGGACTGCGTTTGGGGCCTCTCACCACAATCTCTCAGCTTCAGGTGAATGAAAAGAATCATACATGTTGGTTGTTTCAATTTCTATTAAAATACTACTTTTAACTGTGTCTGTAGGGGAGGGGTTAGGGTTAACTTAGCTTAGATTTGAGGGTACAGTTGTGAGAAATATCACTTTTAAAACATACTTTTATGAAGACCTTATAGTATGCTATGTATTGCACTTCATAATATGAGCTCATTAACTCCTCCTGCTGAGGGTTGAATGTTTACACCATCCCACCCCCATCCCACGTGCACGTGTTGAAACCCTAACCCTAACCCTCACTCCAGGTGGTGGGGTAAGTGGTAAAATCTTTAGGAGGTGATCAGGTCATGAAGGTGGAGCTCTTATGACTAGGATGGTAACTAAATCGTAAAAGCAGCACAAATGTCCATCCACTGAGGATTGGATAAAAAAATTGTGGTATTTTTATATAATGGGATATTACTCAGCTATAAAGAAAGACAAACCTGAGACTTTTATGGGTAAATGGTCACAACTAGAGACCATACTCATTAGTGAAATAAATCAGATTTGCATGTGTAAACAGTGTACTGTATCATTAGTGTAAGAACCTGAAAGTGTGAATATAAATTAGGAGGTATGATAAACATTATGAAATGAAAGGAAACTGCTCAAAAGTAAAGAACACCTGGGATGAGGGGAAAGAGAAGAGGAAGAAAGGGATTATTATGCATGTGTGTATGTATATGCAGGACAGCTAACATAGTTGTACTACTGACTTCTGTCGCTCTATTGTAAGGAACAGTTAATGATTAGTTGTTTGATCAATCTTGCCTGTCTCTGTTTGTTTTCCTGAGCATACACTTTGAAGTTATCAATATGTAATACAACAACCATTGTTAGTTCCCTGTCACCTTGTCTGTAATTTAGTTCTGATTGTACTATTCTGGTGCTACTTTGTAAGTGGCTGTCTCTTTGTTAGTATTTTTTCATTCTTTTACTTTGAAAATTAAAAAAAGGAGTAGTTCCTTGTCCCTTCTACCACTTGAGGTCAGAGCAAGAAGATGGTCACCTACAGGTCAGGAAGTGGGGCTTTTCCCAGGCACAGAAACCTTTGGCCTTGATCTGGGACATCTATCCTCCAAAACTGTCAGACATAAATATCTGTTCTCCACAAACCATCTACTGTATGATATTTTGCTATTTCAAAATATAATGGTCTAAGATGCATGCCCACAGCATTTGATCTGTCTTTTTACCTGTTTACAGAGAGGAGAACATGGTTTGGAGTTGGATAGCAATTCTCCCAGGTTACATCACCTTTCTCTGATGGACCATGTTCTTGAACACAGCCCTCTGTGGAATGGCTATACAGGGGCACAGAATGAATGGGTCTGTTGGGAGCTGAGGAATGAGTCACTATGAATATAAGTTGTTGATATTTATATGGTGGTGTGTGCCCCAGGCCCCTTACACACAGTGCCCATCTGGTAGAAATGCATTCTCAAACATGTAATATAGGAGGGGCACTGACAGGTCATAGGAGAGAGGGCTCCTGGTGTAACGGTGGGAATGGATGATGTTCAAGAGTACTTGGTTTGCAAGTAACTTGTGCCATTTCACCTAAGACAACTGCCATGTGGCTTGGTGGACCTTGCTCTGAGAACCACACTATGGGTCTTTCAGTTCTGATGGGTCCAAACACAGCATGGTAAGTACTTGATGCTTACTTACTTCATAAATCATCTGTTTCCAAGAGAACTTCTAGTTTAGACATTGTAACAGGCTGAACTGTTTCACCCTCAAATCATATGCTTGTAGCCTTACCTCCAGTACCCCCAAAAGTGTCTGCATTTAGACATAAGATATTGACGAGGTGATTAAGTTAAAATGGAGTCCTGAGAATAGGCTTTAATCCAGTGGGGCTGTTGTTTCACAAGAAGAGGGAATTCAGACAAACACAGACCCCAGGAGTGCAGGTGCACTGAAGACAGACTGTAAGGCAGCTGTCTAGAAGACAAGGAGAGGTGCTGGGAACTGATTCTTCCTTATGATCCCCAGAGGAAACCAAACCTGCCAACACCTTGATCTCTGACTCCTGGTCTCTAGAACTACAAGAACACATTGAAATAGGATAGGAATTCTTCCCTACCCTTTCTTGAAGTTCTAAGCACCTTGTATGTCTACTTGACTTCTAAAAGTTCTATGGCACATCCTATTTCATTTGATGTGGACTAAGCTTTTCCCCTCAGGAAGATTTTTAAATTAAATACCTCCTAAGGTACCTGGAGTATTCCCAAATAACGTATTTGACATTTCAATGCAAATTGCAAGTGAATATTTAGTAGTGGAGCCCACCTCCTGGAACTCAATTACTACTGTGAAGGAGGAAAGGAGACATAGAATGTCTGAGACTCATGAAAGTAAGACTGGATTTTTATGTCTCTGTGATAGAATATATAGACTTCCCTTTTGTAAGCAAAACTTTCAAATGTCTGTATCAAATTTTCATATTTCAACAAATGTTTGTTGAACACTTCGTATGTATATGCAAGGAGTGGGCATAAAATATTTTAATGTACCCACTGCCATTGAGTTTAAGTGAATTTACATTGACTTTGGAAGCATTTTAATTAGAGATAAAATGCTGCATTCTTTATTTAAAAATCCAGTAAGTGGATAGTCCATACCTCATCTTTCCTTTTTGATAAACACAAAGGTGAAGAGAAAGACACCAGTGAGCTAGTGATGGGCAGAGCTGAAGAGTGTGGGACCGAGCACAGAGCGCAGCTCAGAATCCCGGCAGAGTCATTCTTCTGTACTATGGGATGCTAGGAAGCTCCACATTTGACTCCGTTCTGTCAAAAGAGCCCATATCAGAATGCTCTGCAGAGGTCTGCACAGTTCATCGGAGATGAGCCACTGACCTGACCACTAAGACACAAGAATCCGGTAGATAGCCTCACTATATTAACCCACTGATTTGATACGGATGGATGCAATTCTAACTGACATAGAAAAAGGCAAAGACAGAAAAAATGTGAGGTGCTTTTCAAGCTGTGAGTTTCAGGATCCCCATTCCTATTACAACCAGGGGGGAGCGTCGCTGCTTCGGGGAATGGAATGAGAGTGAGGGAAAGCACAGAGGGCAGGAGCCACAGCGATGACCTTTCGAGCCTTTACAAACGGCGGGGCTGCGTTATTTTGGGCAGCCCACTGCTCATCCTGAAGGCAGAAAAGGTCATAAGGGCAATTAGACCACAGAGAGCGTCCTTGAGAGTCGGCGCAGACGTGTTACAGACCTGTTTTCCACAGGGCTGACAGAAACGGCGGCCTTCAACCCTCAGCTACCATTTCTTACACCTTTCAGAGACCACAAGTGCCATCCAGAAGCTCTGACTTACCTGCAAGGATTTACCTGATAAAAGGTCATGGAATAAGAGGTTAGTATCATTTGCCCCAAGAAACAGCCGCTATCATAAAACAATTTTAAAGGACATTTTTCCTCATTCTACAAGATTTTGATGACTTTGAAAGGATTGAGGAATGATAATTTTTTTTACGATCTCTGTTGCATAAGCTTAGTTTGAGTAGCACTCACTAATGAAGTACCGAAAGTTGACTCACAAGGAATACTAGTTTGTAAAGCACCTAGTTGTTTAATGTAGGAAATTTCCTTTTAAAAAGGTGTTCATTTCTCAAAAAAGTATTGCAGAGAAATTATTCATAGGCCCATAATAATTATTTTTTTTAAAAAGTCAATTATCTTGGAATCAGCATCTCAACTTCTCTTACAATCTGTTCCATAAATCTACTCTGTTGTAAAAGCAGAATTAAACGGAAGCCTCTTTCAAGTACTCAATAAATCAGATTTCAAAAAACCCTCACAAGCAGCCCCATTTCATATCAGATTTAGGATTAACATTGGCAAATGGAACAGTGAATAAAATCATTCTGGCTTTGTGCTTAACCCAATTAGTCAATTAGTAGCAAAAGACTCAGCCTGAGTCAGCAGTCTCATGACTTAAATCACACTGATAGTCATAAACTTGTGTGAACTTAGGCAGAAATTGTTTCTTTAAGAGGCTCTATGATCCAGATCCTTAATCTCTTTCCTTGTGTGCAAAAAGAGATCCTCCTTTGCTGTAAGACCTCAATCTAAACTGAGGCTGTGGATTTTTGAAATTGAAATACAGTTAAGACTAATAGAAGGTGGCAGGGACCAAGATAACCTCCAAGGGAAGTTAATCCAAAATGTGTTGTGCTTTGGCTAAATGGAGATCTCAGATGGATAAGCTGGGGGCTGATCTGATCATAATCCCCAGTTACATACACAAGCACCTCTTTTTCAATCTTAAAATCATCCTTGGTTCCAGCTAAGAAACTAAACTCAAGCCAGTAAGCACTTAGCTATTTACCACGAACTCTCATCCCACAGTTCACAGGAAGAGTGCTCATCATCACGCCAGGTGTCAGCCATGCTGATGGCTGTGGTCCCCACAGGCCACAAGATTCACCCCCACTGTCCCCTTCTCAAATTCTCCCAACAATTTACTTTCCTAGGACCTTTAAAATAGACCATAGTAGGCAGTGAACACATCATTCCCGTTTCTAATGGTGAGACAAACTATGGAAACAACCACATCTGGCTAAATGTGACTAACACCCTCTCATTCTCTAACCTCTGTAGGCAGAAAATACAGGGTTAAGCATGGCAAATAGAAATTTAGGAACAGTAAGTGAAAGCCTGTTAATATACCAAAGCGTGTAAACATTATCATTTACACTTTGGGAATACATTACTAACATGAACCTAAAAGGTTATGAGATGCTGTCTTCTTGAAACAGAAGGAAAACATGTACAAATGATTATAATTTATTAATCTTGTTTTCTCTTCCAAAAGTAAGGCAGGAGAAGACTAGCAGCAGCATAATACCTGATTCCATTATCGCTGAAGAATCAAGTTATCCAACGCCTGCGAGAGGGAGAGGGACGAAAGAAAACAAACGCAGAGCAAACACGTAACTAAATCAAATGCCTTTATGAAGCTTAAATTTTACACACTTCTGTATTCAAGAAGGAGGAGAAAAACAAAACTAAAAAGATGAGGGCTTGCAGTGTAGAAAATCACTGACATGCAAAGTAGTAATGGAGCTTTGTTCTTCAGAGGCAGCCAGGAGCACTTGATTGTTGAAACTGTTTCTTTGTTTTTTGGGGTTTTTTTTAGAAAATGTCACACTGGCTAACAGGGACCGGCACCTGCAGAGAGCCAGGCGCAGAGTCTGGATCAGCCTCATCCCCACAGGACTCAGTGAGGGAGGCAGCGGCCGTGTTGCTTCCCACTAGCTCAGAAAGTGTTTAAGACACTTGCCCACTGTGACACAGAACCAGAACACAGCCTGACTCTGAGCCGCCCCCTCACTTCCAGTGACAGTCCCTTCTCAGCTGACTGCTTTGGCCCAAAAATGGAACTTTTTGTGCATGCCTGAGATGGGATTTTTTAAGCACTGCTAATCTTTAACATAGAAACAGAAAACCAGAGGAATACAATTCACAGCTTCTTGATGGCACTTAGCATCCTACAGCAAGGCAACTGTTGGTGGGAGGCCGTGCAGGCCACCAAATAACTGGCACGTAAACACTTTTTAAGCTATTGAGTATGTGGAGCTAAGGGTGATGTTTAGTAAAAGGGGGTTAAGAACTCAAGCTCTGACTCCAGTTCTGAAATGAAACACTAGCTCTATCATTTACTAGGTTCTTTGACCATGAGCAATGAATTCTGCTTCTCTGATACCAGTTTCTGCTTTAACAAAATGAGGACAAGCTTCCTTCATAGGGCCGGAGATGGCATAAATGAAATAGGGTACTAAAGTCTTTTGCGTGATACCGGTCACCCAGCAAGAGTTCTATTTGTTGTTTTTATTGTTATTATTATCACTCTTTTAAGAGCACATCTGCACATTCCATTCAAAAAAGGTATCGGTGTGTGTATAGCAGATACATAACGCATTGTATGCCATCAGCACAAAAGTATTGTACTGTACTTAACATTTTGCTTCCATTAACTGAATACAGTGTTATCTCTAATTTACCTTTCAAATCAATTATTAATTTTATCAATCGTGTATGTACACATAGCTAAAATCAATATGTTAAATGGCTTTTAATAGGAAGAACTTTTCTCTCCCAAACTTCACTTCCCTCTGCTGGTTCTGTGTTTCAGCAGTTTTCTGTGCCATTTACCTCCCTAAGGACTCCTTTTTTCAATTTATCAGTTTTATGTAGTGAGTGCTTATCTGTGCCACCCAGCTCCCCTTTGGGACCGAGGCATTCATTCCATTCCCCCAGGTGCAACAAGTGTTGGCAAGTGCCCGCTGAGCCCAAGAAGCCATTGTACCCAAGGTCAGGCTCATTTGTGTTTTGGTCAGCTTGGACAACTAAAACAAAAACCACAGTCTGTGCAGCTTAACTAACAGATGCTTATTTCTCACTGTCTCAGATCAAGGTGATGGCAGACTCATCCCCTGGTGGCTCACTTCATAGTATGCGGAGTCCGCACTGGATGGAGAGGGTGAGCTTGGATGTCCTTTCCTATTTATAAGCCCAATGGTTGCACCATGAGGGGCGCACCCTTATGGTCTCACCTAACCCTAATTGTTTTCCAAAGCCCCTATCTCCAAATAGCTTCCCACTGAGGACCGACAGTTTCAATGTACAGATTTGAGAGGACACAGACCTTTGGTCCTCGGCACCGTGCTCCTATCGCTGGTGGGGTGTGGGTTACAAAGGTCTGGCCCCCTTGGGTTATGCTGGTACCGACTGGCAACCATCTCAGCTCCAGGATGAGAGTTCTGCTGTGACTGCATCACCATGGCAACTCTGCTTCTCCCCTGCCCAAGCCTGCTTCCTTCATCCTCCACAGTTGTTGATCCTAAAGATAGATTCCAAAAAACCACCTGCCCAGAGTGTGTTTTCTGGGGAGCCTGGTCTCAGACATTGTTTATAGACTTTCTGTCGTGGTGGTGAACACACACATACATACACACAAACACACACACACACACACACACACACACACACACACACACAGAATTTCTCTTCCTCTGATCCTCTCAATGTAGGTATACTGCAACTTTTAGTTAAGTCAATAGGCACTGTTTATATCACTATAACAATGAAATATGACCCATTGCTGAGCCAAGTAGCTTCCTATAAGTACCATTCCACACATATAAATTGTTTGGTCTTGGAAGTAATAAAGCTATTTTTTTTATCAGCTTCATTTCTATGACCTTTGTTTTTTCCCTATGTGTCAGTGGATCTGTCATATGTTGCTCAATAAATTTTGCAAGTCTTATAGGAATCCTCTCATAATTTTTGCTTCTTAGATATTGCTCTTATAAGCCTTCCTGGAGCAGGTGCCTGTTGCTCTGTTCAGAGGTCATCCTGGAAGTTTCCTCTATATTTTTCTGTCAGAGTCTCTACTTCACAGAGCTCACATATTTCCCTTTCCTGGCTCACACTTTGGTTCTGCTGAAATCGATTCTTCAGTACCTTCCTCTAAGACACGATATAGGGGGGGTTCATTTTGAGAGTACATCTGTATCTTTTATTCTTCCCTCCTTTGTGACTGGTAGTTTTGCTGGGCATAAAATTCTGGTTGAAAACCTTTTTTGGTTCACGTTTTTAAGTTTTTTCTTGATTCAGAGTTCTTAGTAAAAAGACAAAAGTCATTCTGATGCTTTCTTCTGGGTATGAATGTCTCTCTCTGTCTCTCTGTCTCTCTCTCTCTCATACACACACACACACACACACAGGACCAAACCCAATAATTTTGTACTGGACTGTGTATCTCTACTTTTTTTTATATTTTTGAGACAGGGTCTCGTTAAATTGTCCAGGCTGTGTTCAAACTTGTGATTCTCCTGTTTTAGTCTTAGCCTCCCACAGTACTGAGATTACAATTAAATATCTCTTGAAACTTAAGAAAATTATCTCTTATTCTTGGCGTTCTAAAATGTTTTACCCACTTTTTATTCATTTAAAGAGGTGGATAGCAGATTTATTTAATCTGGGTTGGTGTATTCTTTTGTTTTAGAAAGAATTTTTTTTTCATTATTCCTTTGATAATTTTCTACTCCTTTTTTCCACTCACCTCTCAGGAATTTGTTATGATGGAGTTAAATGACTTCTTGAATTTGTACCACAATTTAAATTTCTATTTTGGTTTTGTCTTTTTTCCTACATTGATTTGTATTTGAATCCTTTTATTCTTTTTCTTCCTCTGTTGATCACCATATTGTTGATTTTCAAGCATTTTTTGTTTTATTTCTTTTCAGAGCTTCCTGTTATTATAGAGCTACTTCTCATATATCCATAGATATTAACAGTGTTTTAGGGGTTTTATTTTTCCTGCTCTCTGCACAATTCTAGTATTTCCTTTAGTTGTGTATCTCTTTCCATTTGAGGCTTTCCTAAAATGTTAGGTCACTTTTGGCAATTTTTATCTTAATATTTACAATAGATGCTTTCATTTAGCCCCCGTCAGCCTTCAGCTGCAGCCCTGAGTGTTCCCAGGGAAAGAGCCAGCAGATCCTCTTGGGGAGATGGGCTGGGGCGGGACTGACAGACACCCATGTGCACCTTCCTATGTGCCTGATCTGTTCAGCCCCATGCCTCACCTGGTGTTCAGTAGATTTTGAGAACCCAGCCAACCATTTCGTGGTGATACTGTGGTTAGTAGGCTTAGTAGAAATTACTTGTTCTCTCATAAGTTCATTTCCATCTGCGGTGATGTTTGTTAAAATGTTTTTCCACCCTTTTCTCTAACTCTCTGTCTTGTGAATGAATATCCTCTTGATTTTCTTCTGAGTTTGAGGAGGGGAAAAAAGCATGTGTGGACACACTATCATTTTAGGTAGGCCTGTATTATGTCTTATTTTCAAATATGTGTTTATCATTTCACAGAAATTTATAGGGAAACAAGAACCATTTTTAGCACAAGAATTTAGCCTCTCCATAAGGAGAGAGTCCTTATCCACTAAACTTTGGAAACAATGGTTGCCTCATTGTATTGTGCCACCAAAGGAGAATTCATACTTTTGAGACAGAAAAAGAAGGGGGAGAAAGAAAGAATACAAGTTTTTAGGGGCACAGTCATAGTTTTTTCAGTACTATTTTTATAATGTGTTCCTAAATATACCTTTTTTTATAGATGACTTATGCAGAAATGTATATTGTGCATTTTGTATAGCCAGACAAGCTCAGACAAATCTTGACATATATTACTTCCATTAGGCAAATTTCTTTAGGGAAATACAAATTATAGACCAAAGATGTCACTGTTCTGTGGAAATTTAGTCCAGCAATTAAAATGATGATATCAAAGCACTATGCACACAAAAAGAAGGCAAAAGCCCAACTTTGCCGTCAAAGGCAATAGGCAAATAATTTAATGGACACAATACAATCACATGATTGAATTATACTGTGTACAAGATATATAAACAGAAAACAAGAAATTAAGCCATGTGATGAAATAGAACCTTTCAAAATTTTGCCAAAGTATTCTTGTGTTTTTTTATATAAGAAAAATGGTTGTAAGAGAAACTCATATGAGGGCACCAAACAGTATGGGATGTATGTAGGACATCAAAATCATCTCTGGCAGAGTTACTACTGTTCCTGACATAATGACTTCTATAAACTGTTGGAATTTCCAGCTGGTAGTAATGATTTGGTACTGAGTCCAAATGTATCAGGGCATGAGAAAACATCAAAACATTACACTAAGTGTTAAATATTGTCTACTCCAGACATTATTTCAGTAAATAACATTGGATAGTAATTATGTTGCATTTAAGTTGTAAAACGATATGATGTTTTGAAGATCAAATGCAGACACATGGAGGTTTAACTTTTTATAGTTAAAAATGTGCAACTTCTTCCAAAAATACCAGTTAACATACCCGAGTTATTTACAAAATGTTCTCCGACTTTACACTGGATCCTAGAATCACATATTTATCTTAAAAGGATTTCTTTTGGATGATAAAAGGTGTTAAGTAAACATCTCTTACAAGCAAAATAAAGTGTATGTGCTTCAGATCTAAGAGGGAGCAAGCAAGGCCCTACTTCCAGGTGAAAATATAAATGAATATCAAAGATCTCAGAACTTAAAGTAAATAATACTTTTACATAATATTTTTTTAAATGTTGAAAAAAAGTAAATCTGTGTGGCATAAATAAGTAAAGGTCATATTGTATTTTGAACAAGATCTTTGAATATAAAAAATGACATTAGGTAAAAACTAAGGAGATATAGGTAAATGTGGACGTCAGTTAATAAAAAAATTCACAATGAACAAAATATAAAAATTTTATTTTATTTTATATTCTGGTACCAGGAATTGAACTCAAGAACTTGCACTTGCCAGGAAAGTGCTGTGCTGCTGAGCTATATCCCTGGCCTGTAAAAATTTTAAATAAAGACAATCTTAATGATTTTTTCTTTTGCAAAATTGCCAGTATGGCATGGGTATGTGTTTGTGTATTCATTTATCAATCGTTTTGCTTTATTATATGGCTCAGAAATAAACAAAATGCATCCATGATGATTGTGTGTAAAATACAAACACTATGACAGCCTACCCGTGACCATGCTTACTTATCTAAATAGCTTATAAATTCTTCAGCTACAGGCCACGTTCTTCATATGCAGTAAATACTTTTTATTTTACTATATTCATAACAATCCCTAAAATTTCAATATTTTACATAAACTGCTAAGTAAATATCTTAGGAGAGGGTGAAGCAGTGGATTAGAAATAAAGGGCCTGTGTTCTGCTTCCAGGGCTGCTGCAATCCCAGACAAGTCACGGAGCTGCACCGGAACGTGGAGCTCTCCACTGTTAAACTGGCCGAAGTACGTGATCTGTAGGTGCTCATTATTCTGGAGTGTCTGGACTCCTGATTTTCAATTTAGCTTTTTCACTCAACCGCAATTAATTAAGAAAATCATATTAAACAAACCCGACAAAATAAAACTATAAAGCAATTGGCTTCCCTTGTTGTTTATTCAATGTCACCAAAAATTAAATTAAGGAGAGTATATTATCATAGAATCCACCATTTCTTAGTAGGCAAAAAGGAGTTGTAGCTATAAATAAAAAAAATCTTCAGGTATGTGATACTAACCACAAGAACTGAAATGCACAGATATATCCTAGTAGCACAAAGTTATACTATGAATGGAATTTCCTTTCAAAAAATATAAAAAATATATGAGAGGGAGTATAACTGAATGGTAGCAAAAGTAGAGAAAATACTTAACAGGTATGAAGCCCTGAGCTCAATGCCCCAAACCCAGCAAAAATGAAAAAAGTAGCTGTGGGGTTTTTTCTTTTGCTAAATATTCCATAAAATTTTTGGAAGTTATTGGCCTGATATAAATATGTCTATAGAGCCGAACAGATTTATAAAGTTTTCTATGGGAAAAAGATACTTAAATTTTAAAATTAACTGTAAGTTTTGAAATATAATATTTACTGTATAATCACTACATTATAATGAAGTGTGATTGTCTAGAAATGATTCCATAAAGCGTTGTAAAATGTTACAACTACAATGTTTTTACATCCAATCAAAAAGTTTCTGATTCAAATTTGTCCAGTAATGACATATTTGTTGGAAAAAAAAGTCCTCATTTCTGGATTCACAATGAAATCTTCAACTTACACTAAGTCATAGAGCAGCACCAGTTTCTAGAAATGGAGATACTAAGGTTGAAATTAAATAAAATGTTTGAGTAAAAAAAATTTTTTAAATAAAGTTTCCTTCTCCACAAAGGGAAGTTCTAAAGAATTTTGTTGGGAGAATTAAGAAATTATTTATACACAGAATGAAATTTGAAAGAAGTTTTAAATGCATTATTTATTTTTTCTGTAAATAGGAAAAATGTCATTTTCAGACTGTGAGTTCAAAGTAATTTATCTGTCAAATTATCTCCCTCCATTCCTCAAACAGAAAAGTAAATGTATCTCTCCCTATTTTAAAAGTTTTTCCCAGAAATTCTGACTGAAGAGAAAACTACAGGAATTGTGAAGGCTGTAGATCAATGTAGAAGCTCAGGCAAAGCCAAACATTCACACACCATTCTAGAGGAGTGTGTGCCTGACTATACTCACCTGTATTCAGAGGAGCTTGTCAGAGGTGAAAGGTAATCACTAAAGTTCATTATCAGTGTTTTCAGTATCATGGAAAGGAATGTCCCCCTCTGTGTATGTTTCTATTGGCAATGGGGCAAGATGCCCTAACAAAAAGGAAGGTCTATGGCAGGTAACTTGTACTTAAAACATCAGCTCCTTAGCTTTTTTTATTTTAGAGACTAAAAATCTAACAAAACAACAATGAAGACAAAATCAAAACAACACAAAAACAACAAAAACAATACATGACCTCAAAACAAAACGGTAGGAATTAAAAATGGTTTCTACATTACATACTGTTATCTTCAAAGGAGTTGCTCAGTCCACCAGATGTAAGAATGTAGGATTTATCAAAGATAATCAATTCAAACAATCAATTACAGTAACAAGTAATTCAAAAAGTATTGGAAATGATGCAGAGCATCACCATACAAGATGGTACAAGGTCAACAATAGTTCTTATACACATATTGTTGTTTTCAGATCAGTGATTCTGATTACCAGATTCAAGCATGCCAAACTGATCAAGATAAAAGAAAATTTTAAGCATTGACTGTTCCTTTCAGTCAACCACAGACATCAGCAATACACCTATCCCAGCTATCCTTATTTATACATATAAATTTTCTTTTTCATTTTAAAGAGAAAAGAAAAAACTAAAATAACAAAAACAAATACATGAACTATACAGCATACAGAACAATAAATATGATACGGAATTTCAAAACATGGTGGTAGGATATTAAGAATGGTTGTTATATTACATGTTATCTTCAGAATGGTTGCACATATAATCAGATACAGGCACATAAGGTTGATCAAACAATTACACATTAACAGTTCCTTTCAATAAACCAACAGATAGTAATAGTACAATTATCCTAGCTAGCCTGCATATACATATACATGTTTTTCCTCTTCCTTTCTTTTTACTCTCCCCTCTTCATCCCAGGTGCTCGTTTCTATTTGAGCAGTTTCTTTTCCCTTTCACAATAGCTATTGTACCTCTCAGATTTAATTTACTCTTTCAGATTCTTATAGTATGGAGGAAATACTATGTTTGCACATGTGAATCTGATTTATTTCCCTTATGCCGCTCCTTAGTTTTGACTGACTCTGGCCCCAGTTGGCTTACTTATTTTGTTAATTCCTTTCATGTTAAATCTTTTAAAATGTTATATCACCAAATATCATTTCATTTTCCAAGACCTTCCAATATAATAAAAGAAACCCTATGAACTTTTAGGTGGTTGTGGTAGTTTTAGGTAAGGTGTGCTTTCAGATAAAGCAATTGTTGAGACATCCAAACCTATACATTAACTGTTCATCACTAATAGGCAGACAGTGGTGGAAGGGAGACTTGTCATCTAAATGAGGCACCATTTTCATCAATGTGCTTCTTGGGTATGAAACAAAGCTGAGCTACACCCGAGTCATTACTTTCTGGCTTAGAATATGAAAAATGATCCATTACTCTATGCAGCCACACATCTAGTTCCCTTTCTAATTCTGTATGTTTACCTGAAAAGCTAAATTGTGTCATTTGTAATTGAGCCATGCAGAAAGATTAGGTGTAGCCTCTTTTATTTTTCTGCAATTTTGAGATATATTTTCCATGATTCATTCATAGGGAAGAGTGTCGAAATGGAATTTTCATGAAGTTGTAATTCCATTCAGAAAGAATGATGCTTTGAGA
Source organism: Dinomys branickii (assembly GCA_004027595.1). NCBI lineage: Eukaryota > Metazoa > Chordata > Mammalia > Rodentia > Dinomyidae > Dinomys > Dinomys branickii. The sequence goes on along the minus strand of PVLD010005954.1, from coordinate 16,615 downwards.
ATTCACATATTCTGTGTAGTGTATTATTAGAAGAAAAACTGAAATGAGTTTGAATTTTTTTTAACCTCTAAAATCCATTTGTGCTTTGATCCTAAAGGAAGACTGTGTTGGAGACTTGGATATAAGCCATACAGAACACACCAGTGACTCCATTTTGAGAACATACTGCCAAATGATGACTTCCCTTCATTGACTCCAGATAACTCTTCCATTACTTGTGAATTGGAAATCTCATGTTTTAGAAACAGTTGCTTATTCTGAGAGTTGGTAGTTTGCATTTGTTTCATTGAAAAGATTTATCTATTTATCTCACAAATCAGGATGATGGCTTCTTCTTTTGATGTATCATTGCCATCTGACCATTATTAAAGCCAGAGTTACTGGCCCCAAATCACATGACCTGGCCCATACCAGTCACAGCTGCAGCTCAGCTTTGGCCCCGTAGCTGGGCCCCATCTGTAAAGGTTGGATGCTTGGTGACACCGGCCAGTCTGAAGCCTATTTAAAGAAGCCCGAGAAAGCTAGGCAGACAGATGGTAAAGCAACAGAGTAATGAGGAAAATTTAGCTTATGTTGATGATGTATTTTTCCTTCCAAGAGGATGTTGCAGCTACCAGACAACACTGCTTAATGGGACATCTATCACTCCCAGGTGGGCAAACATTTGTGCTCAGCCTCAAAACGTCAGTTAAGGGCTTCATAAATTTCATCACATGTAAACAGAAGACAACATCCAGCTAATATGATAATTAGCAATACACATCACATAACACAGTTATTAAGTGAGCGATTTCCAATTCCATTGGCTTAGGGCCTACCTCATTCTTCTCTAAAGAAGGTTTTGCTATTATTTGTTTTAGGTTTTTGCTATATGACTTAGCTCAAGTGAAACTAAACATATTAGAAGTAATGTGTTTTACCAAATGCAGATTAAACAGCAGTATGGTCTTGAAACTCTAAGAGGAGGGAGGGAATGAAGCAGGCCAGCATGCCGACACATAGGGCACTGGGCGAGGGAGGTGCTGGACTTTAGCCTAACTGCACTGGAAGGCGCTAATGGGTTTTGATTAGGAGGGATGTTGTACCTCCATTTATATTCCAAGGCTATCCTTCTACTTGCTGGGTAGAGAATGCACTGGAAGAGACTACAAAGGCAATTGTAGCAAAACAGATTAGAAGAGTGCTGTATTTTCCTGCAAAATGAATAGTCTAGTTTGGGGTTGAAATATCACATTTACAGCCTTAGCTAATGTGCTCAACGGACAGGCGGTCACCAGCATTGGCTGCCGGCTTTCCCTGGCACGCCTCATTTCTTTATGAGGTCTCTTTTTGTGCCTTAAATCTCAGTGCCATTATGATTTATGACCACATGAAATCTTTTAAATTAAGATTTGTTTGATTGTCTGTTTCTATTAAGGTGACCATAATAGCAATTTTCCTTTTCCAAACAAATGTTTTGCCTAGCACTGTAACTCAGAGTCTGTGTATGAGTCGTGACAGTGATTAATTTCTGTCGCTAAATTCTTTATTTTCTATAACTAATTTAAGATAGCTGCCACTTTTTAATAACTAAAGGAATATAAATCCAGTGGGGTATTTTTCCTTAGGTAATTGATATAACATCTTCATATTAGTGACTGTAAATTATGAGTCTCTTAACCCATTCTGTCACCGGCATGGCTGCTAAAAAGACACACAATCTAGGCTGTGCTATGCAGTGGTGCATAGATTTATCCTAAACAAAACAACAAATTATACAGCCAAACACTGTTGGAACCAGTAATTTACTTAGGATTTCATTCAGGCAAATGAAAAACTCCCTGGTCTTGTGATGCTGCTTTGTTTAGTAATTTTTTTTTTTTCAGTTTTAAAGGGTAGGACTGATCAAATTTTGGTAAAGCCAGTATTGAGGTTAGTGAGGAAGATATCATTTACCTATTTTATTTCACCAAGAAAACGAGGGAATAATAAGGAAACAAGATCCCTTAAGGTTTCTGAAGACAAACATTTCAAGCCTCATGACTCAATCCTTCTAAATGAGTGCAATGCCTCTTGGTACATTCAAACATCGCTTCTCTAAAGATGAAAGTCACAGGCATCTATGACTCTTAAACCAAATCCATTTCAGTGACATAAACACTAGAAGAGCACTGAGGTACCAGGATTGATGCCAAATGTGTAAATGATTTTTGGATTATACCCGTGTTGGCTTATCTGTAACATAATTCTGCCTTTTCACCAACTAGTGGGGGGAAGTGCTCTTCCCCATATCAAAGGGCATCTGAGCCACTCAGAGAGAATGAGGACATCTGTGAGTATTTATACCCACAAAAACATGCAGTACATTCTTAGATCAAGGAATCCCAGCTGCAAATGAATGAAGGTTCTCTGATCTCATGCTATCAACCCCTCTCAGCCACTGGCAGCAAAGACACCCCAGTAGTAGCACCCTGAATATTTCTATACAACTGTAACTGATTCCATTGAACTTCATAGGGTTTGGAGATAGATGATGACTGCATGTTTATGCAAAATATCTCTGTAAAGCAATGCAGCTAATTTTCTTCTTGAATAACTTGTGAAGGCAGAAGAGCAATCACATTGCAGCAAGAATATACGGCGACATGTTTCAGCAAGGGGCAGCAGTATTTCCAAGTGCAGCCAGTCAACTGTCATATGCTAACAGCTGCAGTGAATATCGTTTGATGTCAGAACAAAAATGGGTGATCACTTGAAGCAAAAATACAAAGGAATGTTGGCTTCCATGCGATAAGTCTCCAGCATATCCACAAGGCATGCTAAAAGAAGCTTCTGGGAATGAAAGAATATTGAGAACCACAATTTTAATGGCAACACACTTTTTTAAAAGGTTGTAGAAGATGTTTATATCGCCATGAAATGATTTTCTATCTAGTTGGCCTTTGGCATTCATTCATAAAAATGTTGAAAAGGTCAAAGAGTTAGTTGAAGTAATAAAGACAGAATTGGTGGCTAAGGACTTACGTTCAAGGAAAGAACAAATAACTATAAAATAGAAGGGTTGAAAAGGATATTAAAGTCTGTTCAATCCAGCCTCCTCTTTTTGTAGATAGAGACTAGGACCCAAATCCATGACACCTAATTGGTAGAATTAACACTAGTTGTACTTATTCAGAAAGTGATTAAATCACAAGATATGTTTCTGGCAAGATTAGGCTGTGCATACTGGTGGCCAATGAAAATAATTAAGGTAGATTATTTGCATCATCCTCAAAAATTAGGATAAACTATACATTTTGATTTTTAAAAATATATTTCTTTTCAACATAGCCTACAAACAAAATTTTCAGTGGCTTTATACGAAACCAGCAAAAGCTCCTGGATTCAGAAACTATATGTATCAAAATTATAATCTAACAGCAAGATTTCTTTTTTGATATCTGGTTTGTTGAAGTAGCAAATTCTGTGCATTGGTTAGCTTTCTGGGTGCTAGCACAAAATATTCAATACCTGCAACCTGAAGGACAAGAACTTTAATTGGACATCATGGTGGAAAGGCTTTATGGAACAAAGCTGCTCAGTTCAAGGCAACTGGGGCTGCTCAGTTCAAGGCAACTGTGAAACAGCCCAGGAGAAGATCCCTAGCAAGAAATACACCCTCCAAAGCTACCCCATGACCCACTTCCAAAGGAACCCACCTCCTAACATCACATTCTGCTGTGAGCATAGGGTCCCCAGGATCCAATCATCTTACTAGGAGTCTCAAGTCAGTTCAATAATTAAGACTAACTGGGGCCACATCCCGTTTTCTCTGTATGTTGCACATTGGACTACCTTGGCCAAATCAGCTTTAATAGAACAGCAAAATGTTAAAATTTCTCTGGGCTGAGGCCTATGCATGGTCAACCAGCTGCCTGTGGACCCCAGAGTGGCAACCCATGTCCAGCCACCATTGTGGTTCATGGCTGAGGCCCGCATGCTTTCCATCAATGGCCCGGAGACCCTGATACTTAAGACAAACATTCTGCCACCATTGTAGTTATGGTCTAAGCTGTGTGCTCCAACTATTGCCTGGGGATCCTGGATCCAGAAGTCTACCATCTGCTACCATCTTGGGATAAGCCTGATACCCACGAAAACTAGGATCCCTAGAAACCTTCAGTGAGCTGCCTGGGAAGTGTGAGGCTTGGCACTTTGCCTCTGATATCCAAAATGACAAGGCAAAGGAGCAAAATGCAATCTCAGAACTCAACCCCACCTAGAACAAGTCCAGGAGACATCGACATAGGAGAACTTGGAAATTATACACCTGCAATCTCTGAAATGATCACAACTGAAGTAAAGAAACAACTCCATCAAGCCATAGAAGAAATCAGATCAGAAATCATCTTCCAGTTTAAAAAAAATGACAACAATAATGAAAGAATTGCTCAGCACATCTAAAGAAGACATATAAATAGATGAGCACAGGAAAATGATAGAGACATTAAATGAACAATACAGGAAAGAACTAGAATGCATGAAACAGACTCAAAGAGATATCCAGGAAATAAAAACTTCCATCAAAAGCTGGCAAAACCTTTTGAGTGAAGCTAAAGACTTTCAGATCTTGGAAACAGTGTTGCAGCTATGATTGTGAAAGGAAAGATCTCTTTAAAATAACAAGGAACCAGGAAATATCAACCCAACAACTACAAGACCATGCAAAGAGAAACAACATAAAACTAACAGGTGTTAATGAAACAGCAGGAGTCCACACAAATGAAATAAAAAGAATATTTACAGAAGTAATAGCAGAAAATTTCTCACACATGGAAAAAGAATCTGACATATAGTTAAGTGAAGCATATACAGCTCCAACTGGAGTAACCAAAATAAAACTACACCAGAAATATAGTAACCAAGATCCCCCAAATCCAGCAAGAGAACGGAATATTAAAAGCTGTTGAGAAAAGAAACAGATCACCTATAAAGGAAAGCCCATCAGAATCATGGAAGATTTCTCCACACAAACCATCAAATCAAGAAGAACTTGGATTGAAGTACTCCAGGTCCTAAAACAAAACAATTTCCAACCCAGATTAATGTACCCTGAAAAACTATCCTTCAAATTTAATGGAGAAATGAAATATTTCCATAACAAAGAACAACTAAAGAACTTCATGAGCACCAAACCAACCCTACAAAGAGCATTAAAAGATTTTCTAGGAAGAGATAAAAATGACCACAATTTCAAGAACAATAGAAAGGAACCACCTAGTAAAGCAAGCTATTAAACAGAGTAAAAGTAGGAAACAGAGTAAAAGTAGGAAACCAACAGCAGGTAAATGACATGACAAAGATAAACCAACACATTTCAGTTGTAACCATTAATGTAAAGGGTCTCAATTCACCAATCAAAGGAAGCAGACTGGCAGAGTGGATCAAGAAACAAAGTCCAACAATATGCTGTATACTAGAAACACATTTAACTCAAAAGGAAGTTCACAGACTGAAACTCAAAGGATAAAAAATAATCCTCTATATGACAGGAACCCAGAGAAAAGCAGGGGTAGATATTCTGTTTGCATATGATGCAAACTTCAAACCAAGGATTACCAGAAGAGATAAAGAAGGTCACTGCATATTTGTCAGAACAAAACTTTAAGAGGAAGCAATAACAATCATAAATATGTATGAACCAAATACAGGAGAACCCAACTATATACAACAAACCTTAATGGGCATGGAAAACCAAATAACTAATAACACTGTTGTAATGGTGGACCTTAACACCCCATTGACACAAAAAGTTCAATGGGACAAAAAAATCTGTAAAGAAATAACAGAACTGAAAAACACTTGTGAACAAATGGACTTAGTAGATGTTTATAGAGTGTCCCACCCCACAATATCAGAATACACATTCTTCTCAGATGTATATGAGACTTTCTCTAAAATAGATCACATACTAGCCCATAGAACGTGTTTAACTAAATGCAAAGAAATTGAAATTATGCCATGCATATTATATAACCATAGTGCAATAAAATTGGAAACTAATGACAGAAAGGAATCACAAAAATTCCATAAACACATGGAAATTAAATAATAACCTACTGAACAACCATGGGTCACAGATTAAATTAAAGAAGTTAAACAATATCTACAGGCAAATGAAAATGTAAATACAACTTACCAGAGTCTGTGGGGTACAATGAAAGCAGTCCTCAGAGGGAAGTTTATAGCAGTGAATTCACATATCAGGAAAACAGAATGAGAACAAATAAATAGCCTAATGCTGCACCTCAACCTTTTAGAAAAAGAAGAACAAGTCAAGCCCAAACCTCAAAGAAGGGAGGAAAGTATAAAGATCAGGGGAAAAATAAATGCAATTGAGACAAAGAAAATACTACAAAGAATTAATGAATCACAGAGTTGGTTCTTTGAAAGCATAAATAAAATTGATAAACCCCTAGCCAACCTTATCAAAAAAGGAAAAAAAATACTCAAATTCATGCAATAAGGAAACAGGTGAAATCACTAGAGATAATATAGAAATTCAGAAGATCATCAAAACCTAACATGAAAATATTTCCTCCCATTGCATGGAAAACATAGAAGAAATGGACAGATTCCTAGATATATATGAATTACCAATGTTGAATCAAGAAGATATAAAAATCCTGAATAACCCTGGATCAATTAATGAAATTGAAAAGGTGATTAAAAACCTGCCAACAAAGAAAAGCCCAGGTCTTGATGGATTCACAGCTGAATTCTACAAGACATTCAGAGAAGATTTAATGCCAACATTCCTCAAACTCTTCAATGAAATTGAAAAGGAAGCAATTCTCCTTAACTCATTTCTGGCAGCAAGTATTACACTGATAGCAAAACCAGAGAAAGACCCAACCAAAAAAGAGAGAACTACAGGCCAATCTCCATAAAGAATACAGATACAACGATACTCGATAAAATAATAACAAATAGAAATAAGCAAATCATTAAGAAGATAACACACCATTACCAAGTAAGATTCATCCCATGGATGCTAGGATGGTTCAGTATATGCAAATCAAACAACATACCAACAGAGCCAAAGACAAAATTCACATAATCATCTTAATAGATGCAGAAGAAGATTTTGATAAAGTCCAATATGCATTCATGATAAAAAATAAACCCTACAGAAAATAGGAATCAGTGGTCTTTACTTCAGTCTGACTGAAGCCATCTATGACAAACCAAAGTCAACATCATACAAAATGGATAAAACCTAAAAGCTTTCACTTTAAAATCAGGAACAAAACAAGGATGTCCACTTTCACCATTCTTATTCAACATAGATTTGGAAACATTAGCCACAGCAATTAGATAAGAGAGAAATATAAAAGGTATAAGAAAAGGAAAGGAAGAAGTGAAATTACTATTATTCACAGGTGACATGATACTCTACATGGAAGACCCCAAAAACTCCACCAGAAGACTTCTAGAATTAATCAACAAATTCAGTAGCATAGCTACATACAAAATCAACACTCAAAAGATCAATAGCATTCCTATACACAGACAACAAACACACTGAGAGAGAAATTAAGGAAACCATACTTTTCACAATAGCATCCACACAATTAAAATATTTAGGAATCAATCTGACAAAAGAAGTAAAAGATCTATGCAGTGAAAGCTACAGTACTCTGAAAAAAGAGATTGAAGAGGATTTCACAAAATGGAAAGGTATTCCTTGCTCATGGATAGGAAGAACCAACATTGTGAATATGGCCATACTCCCAAAATTGTTGTACAGATTCAATGCAATACCATTAGCATACCTCACAGATCCAGAGAAAACATTCCTAAAATTCATCTGGAACCAGAAGAGACCCAGAATAGCAAAAGCAATCCTTGGCAACAAAGCTAAGTCAGGTGGCATCACAATCCATGACTTTTAATTATACTACAAAGCTACTTTGATAAAAACCAGCATGGTACTGGCAAAAAACCAGACCTGAGGATCAATAGACACATTGGAAGATGCAGCCACAATCACAAACACACTCAGCTATGTTATCTTTAACAAAAGACATGTTCACTGGAAGAAAGGTAACCCCTTTCATAAATGGTGCTGGAAAAACTGGCTCTCCACATGCCAAAGACTAAAACTAGACCCATGTCTATCACTATGAACCAAACTCAAGTCAAAATGGATCAGAGATCTAAATATTAAGACAGAAACACTAAATCTCCTGGGAAAGAAAGCAGGTAAAAATCTTGAAGACAGGGATAGACAGAGAGTTCATGAACAAAAACCAAATTGCAGGGAAAATAGTTCAAAGAATCAACAACTGGTATCTCATCTTCCTGAAAGGTTTTTGCACATCTAAGAAATCACCAGCTGTGTAAAAAGAAAACCCACAAATTGGGAAAAAATTTTAGCCCACTGTCCCTCAGACAAAGGACTTCTATCTAGAACATGTAAAGAAGTTTTAAAAATCAGCTCCCACAATTCAAAGACCCAATCCAAAAATGGGCATCTGCGATGAATACACATTTCTCAGATAAAGAAATAGAAATGGCAAATAAATACTTGAAAAAATGTTCAACATCATTAGTCATTCAAGAAATGCAAGTGGAAACAACACTGAGATTTCATCTCATCACAGAAAGAATGGCTATCAATAAGAAATAACCAATAACAAATGCTGGCAGAGAAAAAGGAACACTTTTCCACTGTTGGTGGGCATGTAGACTGCTGAAACCGCTGTGGAAACCAGTTTCAAGATTCCTCAGTAAAATAGGACTAGGTCCCATTCAACCCAGCCAATCCCTTCTGGTATTTTAAATATCATATCACAGCAATATCTTCGCACCCATGTTTATAGCAGCACAATTTGTAATAGCTAAATTATGGAAGCAACCCAAAAGCCCATCCACTGAAGAATGAATAAAAAAGTTATGGTATTTTAATATAATGGAATATTATTCAGCTGTAAAGAAAGATAAACTCAAGGTTCTTATAGGTAAATGGACACAACAAGAGATCATACTCATAGGTGAAATAAGTCAGGCCTGCATGTGTAAACACCATATTGTCGCACTAGTGTAAGAACCTGAAAGAATGAATAAAATCTAGGAGGTACAATAGATATTTTCAAAGAGAAAGAAACTACTCACAAGTAAAGAACGACTGAAATGAGGGAAAAGAGAAAAGAAAGAAGGAAGGGAAAACTATGTATATATGTATGCGCAGGACAACTAAGATAGTGTACTACTGACTTCTATTGCTTTCTTGAAAGGAACATTTAATATTTAATTGTTTGATCACTCTTACATGCCTGTATTTGTTCATCTGAGTAACCAATTTGAAGCTATCAATATGTAATACAACAACCATTGTTAATTTCCTATCCCCTTGTCTGAAATCTGTATTGTTTGTATTGCTTTTGTGTTATTTTGTAAATGTATGCGTGTTAATACGTTTTCGCTGTTTTATCTTTAAAATAAAAAAATAAAGTAAAATTACTTCAAACACTAAAGGAATTCTACAAGACACAAATACATTGAGGAGGGTTAGTGGTTATCATTTTCATTATAGCAATACTTGGACTAAAAACATGATTTTCTTTATTTTATTCAAATCTGGTGTTAGCCTCACTCATTGTAGCTCTTATCACTTGGCTTGTTTCCAAGTGATTTGGGGTATTTCCAAAATTTTGGCAAACGACATTTATTTTCCTTCTTTGAGAATACTCAAAATGTGACAAAGTCCAAAACTGTGTTAATAAATGGCCCCATTACAAGACAAATGTATACTATCTGTTCAAGGGGACCACTTTGAGGTAGGAAGCAACCATTGAAGTCTTTCAAAGTTTGTTCTAGAAGGCAGTAATATAATTTATGCTTTATGATTAAACTTCTTCACTTGTATTAGCCCCTTTTCTATAGTTTAATTAAGGACTTTGAGGTGCTGTATTTCCTTTCTTTTTTGCTCTTCACAGTCCCAGGCACAATGAGGTGTTCTATATCCCAGCTTCACTCAGTAAACATCATTGACACTTGATCTTAAACTCCTCTAAGTTAACGTCTGTTCCTGAAGCCTGGAACTGTATGGTATTTGTGTTAGGAACGAATACACCTGCGCTTAAATACCACTGACCCTAGCAAGGCCCTTACAGGGGAGAGGAGGCAGGGCTGAGAGAGATGAATAGCACAGTTAGAATATTGGGTTTGCCTTTTGTATCTGCAAGAGAAAATATATTTGGTCTCAGAGAAGCAATTTTCTACATTTTCCAACTTTCTGAAGGGAAAAAATACATTAAATTTTAACAAGGACGAGGTATGCTATATATTAATACATATAATACTAATTAATACTTTAGGGATGCGAATATTAATAAATACTGTATTTGCTTTCTCACATTACATTTTTCAACACTAAGAATAGTGTACAACTCAGAGGAAAGTAGCTATCGCTATAGGTGTGTGTGTGTGTGTGTGTGTGTGTGTGTTTGTGTGTATGTGAGAGAAGGAGAAAAGGAGGGGGGAGGGAGATATTCACATTGAATGTATCTCTCTGGTGTGATAAACAGTGTGTTATGGTCCAAAAGTTTCCTGTCCCCCTTCCCAGGTGGCTTTACATACCCACCACATTCCCAGTGTGCGCAGGTTTAAATCATGCTGCCACAAAGAAAAGAAGCCTTGGCTTTCTGAATGTCAGCATCAACACTGATAGCTGTAATGTTTAAGCAAATGCACTGAGCGTTATGTTTCTCTTTCAAAGTTAAATCGCTCATACTCTTGGCAAAATCAAATGAAACATGCATCACATTCTAATTCCGTTGTATTCTGACAGTTTACTGCTACAGGGCAGTAAGGCAAAAATAAATGCATGAGCCCACAAATTGCTTCCAATTGTCTGCGAACTCCTTAAGTACACAGTAAGTAGCTCTAAAAGCAGAAATCTGGATTCCAAAGAAATTCCAACATGCTTCAAATGGCCTCTTAACAGATTTCTTTGGGGAAATGCTGAAGTGCAAAGCACTGAGGTCTCCCTGGTTAGCACAGTTTCCCGTGTTTATTTTTGCCCTAACTGATGCATGGTGAGGTCAGATCCCAGAAGAGTGTCACCAGAGCACCTCTATGGTGTCGTCTTCGGTTCCAGTCTATGTAAATATGATTCAATTTCAGGGAAATATGACATAATTAGAGGCTTTTATTATGCAGCCCTCTCTGAGTCCTAATTTGCATGTTTCCAATAAAAGTACACAGCTCACAGTTAGCACACACAAGCTGTCATTTTTTTTCAATACTATAATTATTACTTGCAAGGCTTAAAAAATATCTCTATCAATTCCAGAAAAGGGGTTGAGAGAGACGGCTGCAAAGGATGATAGAATAATTAACATTTCTATCTGCTTTCCAAAAATTTCCACTATAGTAATGTAGTGAAAACTTCATAAGTTTATAAATCTGGGATAAAAATTCATGTTATTGGGCTTAAACTTCAGGAGTTAAATAGATACCTCAGAAGGATTAAGATCTAAAATTACAGTGAAATACAACTGCATTGCTTGGCCATCTCTGTGTTTTGATTTAGGCACTAGTTCATTTTAAAAGGTGGAGGTGTTTGAGTGAGCTTGTGCATTTATCAGAAGTGCCTTATCAAGGGGATTATGAATCCAGACAATAACAAGATGCTGTCTTTGGAATGAGGAAGAAAAGAGGTATGTCTTTATACTTAAACATATTTCATTCTATTTTATCAACAAATGTAAGCATGCAGCTAAAGATGTGGCTGCTTTTAATGTTCTAACAGTACAATAAAATCCAAACAATTATATTTCATATGCAATGACAGTTTCTATCAGTAGTAATTATCACTATTACATTATCATATTTTTGTATAATTATTCTCACACTCTCTTCTACTATTATATGTATTTATATTTACTGTAAGTCAGTTTAGAGCTGTTTTGGAAAACAATGAACATGAGTAGAAGTATTAATTAGCCTTTAATTCAAAGAAAGAAAGAAAAGTCCTGGTGAGAGGTGACTTCTCACCAACTTCTCAGCTTCTCAGCAACAAGGACCTTAACACTTCTGATCTCATCAGGGTAGCAGGCCTCAGTTGTGTGCATAGTGGCATCCAGTTTGATCATTTTCTTTATGGGAATTAAAAATCCATGTCTTTCAGGATATGATCTGAAAAGTAAAGGTTTTCTCCAACCTCCTAGAGAGCTGTAGGTCTTCAGCACTCACTAGTTATAACTATCATTAACTGAAGCATTTTTGTGGCTTCAGTAGTTCTTTGGGAACCCTATTATAACCTTTTATTCTTGGTCATTCCTTCATTTAACAAGCATTTGATGAGGCCTATTGCATACCCAGATCAGATCAAGGTTGCGAGGACACAAAAGGAAACCAACTGACCCAATATGAGTAACCCTGGCACTTTGGGAGCTCCAGAAAGCATCTGAAGAAGATACAACACTCTGCTTAAGTAAACTACATATGTTCAATGAGTGAAAGATAAAAGGAGGACAAAGTACTTCATTTAAGGACAGAATATTATGGAACAGGGAAAAGTTGCAACTTTAATCCAGTGGCTGAAGAAGCCCTCTTGGGATGACAGCATTTAAGAAAACACCTGAGGAATATCTGGGAAATAGTTCTCCAAGCAGAGGGAGTTGCAAGTGCAAAATGCCCAGAAGTGGGAACAAACCTGTTTGCTCTGGGTTAGAAAGGAGGACATTGGGTTGGAGGAGTGTGTGCATGGAGGGGGCTCCAGCCGCCTGCGTCTGTCAGCTACCTTCCTTCTCCTGTTATTCCGTTCCTCATCGAACCATGAGCACCGTGGTCGGAGGCCATATGGGCAAGGGCAAAGGTCACAGAGAGGGAGTTGGAGAAGGAAAAGGTCCTTACGTTTTCATTTGAAGAACAAGGGAAATCAGGAGATGCATGTCACCGGAACCAAAGCTAACATGTAACTAACTAAGAGTGACTGAGATGCACTGAGAAATATAAAGAGCCTGGTTGGGAATACAAAGCTAAGTAAATAAATAGATCAGTTTCAGGAAATTTAGGCTTATGTTTGCATTCATCTAAAAAAGGTGCATATTTTTAATTACTCTGCATGTTACTTAAAGCACAGTACTTGTTGGTTTATGAGTATAGAAACTGCCACCAATTCCTGCCCAGCTTTTCACTTTGAACAAGCAATCATTGTGCTTAAGAAAAAATTCTACTCCTCTGTATATTCAAATGTCAGCTGAGCAGGTAAACACTGTGTTTTCTATAATTTCTGTAAAATACACAGTTCCATGTCTCCTACAAGAAAATAGCCACACGTGCCAATAAACTGACGTATTTTATTTTAAGCCTTAGAAAGAACCAGCTCTGTCCACTGAGAGATGCGATATGCAGTGAGCAGAAATGGAATAAGAAGGGAGAAAAGAGGGAGTTTATCAATGGTCTGAATGACAACAGCTTGAGACAGTTTTTAGGGAGGTAACAAGACTTCATCTAAAAGAGCTATGATCTAATTGCTGTTCTCATATATACACTTAGGATGACACACAGACTGATGAAGTAATGGAACAGAAAAAAATCACTTTTGTGTCTTTGGGGGCTAACTTTCCTTACTGTAATCATGGAAAATGAACACTAACATGCCTTTCTAACTCCTTCTCACTTTTTATCTTCAAGGTCAATATATTTCTTTGCATACAGTTCAAAGAGCCTCTGGGATTTTTTTTGTTATTCATGATCATCATACTTTCTATATGGTCAAATTAAATTAGGCATCTTGGCGTAAACTACCTAAAATAATCATCATTTGTCAAGAACCTATACTTACTGAAACCTTATAGTATGCCCTATGCGTTCTTCATCCTCCAGCCATAGCCTTATGCGCATTTACAGTATTTCTTCTATTAATACAAATTATTCACTAACAGCCACAATTTCCTCTTGAAAACTTGGGTAGCAAAGACAGTTATAATACGAATGCCAAGGAGATGCAACTCAAGATGTCAGCCATTTGAGGTTATTAGCATAAAAATATCATTAAATGTCATTAACTAAGATGCAGCTTAGACAGGAGGCTTTTAGCCTTTAAATTAGCAACAGTCAATAAACGGAGACTAGCTTAGTAGCCACCTATTGACTAGCTAGCTGTGCTGCCAGGTCAAACTGCCGATGACCTGGGTCACCCAGGTTGGTTCGGTACCTCCATGGATGCTTACAGTGTGAAATTTAAGATTATAAATCAATGGCTGTTTGTACAAACTCTAGAATCTGCTTTTCCAGGGAGTTGTTGTCTATTGATATTCCACTTTCTGGTGGGGTGAAAAGTGGAACAGTCAAAACTGTCCTCTCCTTCCCCCACTTTCTTCCTCTTCTGCTGCTCCATTTGCACAGACCTCTGGTAAACTAAACCAGGACAGGAAGCAAAGAGGCACAGGAGTGTGATTGACCTTTGATAAGCAACCCAGTGACCTCACTACAAGACTAGGTGGAGCAGAGTTTCTGTTTCCAAAGGCTTTACATTAATGGAGACGATAGGCAGGTTTAAAAACAATCATCCTAATACCAGGCAAAATCTATACCACCTAGAGTGGTATAAATCAACATTAAGAAGAAGAGAACATATTCAGTTGCATGCAATCAAAGCATTTGTGCCTCCTCAGTCCTCCGTGTGTAATTCACGAGTGCTCTTGGTGTCTTTGTCTGCTGCACAGCGCCCTGCTGCTCCCCCCACCGATCCGTCTCTCAGTGCGGATCTTCACCCTTTGGGCCTGAACTACTGGAGGCTGCCTTTCACAGAACTCCCAGATGTGTTTTTATCGTATCACTCTTGGCATAATGATCCCTGGCTAGCAGTTTCCAAAAATTTCAGATAAGGACACTGCTCCCCACTTTCAAAGGTTGTAAGACCCAGTCCATGTACTCCACTGGGACTCCGTTTTCTTTAAGCTAAACATCACCAACCCATTTCACTACTTCATGAATTATAATTTCAAGACTTTACATGGTCTTCATTGTCAACATCCCTGTATAAAACTTGTACCCAGACAAGAGCAGCCCTTTCTTTAGGCATCATAGTCAACAGGCTGGGGATAGTACTACACTTGGTCCATAGAGAGAAATTGAACTATTTCATCCTGAGCCACTGAAGTTCTGATAGGGTCACATGTTTTGCAGCACCACTTCCTACAAGTCTGGTATGCCCATAATAAAAATACTTAATTTGTATGTTTTGATGAATCTAGGATGTCTTTAAGGGATTGGTTTGTTCCAAAAGTTTAGTAAAATGCTCTAGTCCTTTCTTCTAGCTTAGCCCTGTGAATACTGAGGAGTTGTACCTAGGTTCTAAAATCTCCCTTTACTCACTTTGGATCATTAGAAGTCTTCTGAGACCTCCCACACTTTCTTAAAACTGCTACAAATACAATTAGGCCAACTCTTTCCATATCTTTTGATCTCATTTCACTAAATTGGGTCTATTTCTCACATATTTTCTTATTGTAAACTTACATTTTAGCTATGCTGGCTAAAGGCTAAGGCCACTCTCCTTGACAAAGTATACAAAATCAAAACTGAAAGTGGGGATCACAAAACCTGGACTTGCTTGAACTATTGAAGTTTTAGAAATATGTGCATGTTTGTGTGTACGTGTGTGTGTGTGTATGTGTGTGTGTGTGTGTAGTCAGCACACAGTGGGGGAGCAAAGCAGTCCCAGATCACTTAACCTTCACTTTTCATTCATCCATCACTGTCATTCTTGAAGAGAGAAAGTTGAGGTTCTGGGAACCTGAGTGGCCAAGCCGTTCGTGTCAAATTTTTCACCAGACTCAAAAAAAAAGGAGCGAGGGAGGCAGCCAGGAAGGACGCATTTCTAAGCATGCACCCTATGCTGCTCTCTGAGGATAAAGAGGAATGAACTTCTCCACTCAGAAAAAGTCTGTTTCTGAGTCACCCACTGTCACAGCACTCCAGTACAATTGGTGCTCAAATAATACGTGTTATGGGGAGAAAATTGACGCTAGATAAAGGAAGTAACCTGCTCAAAACACAGGACTAGCTTACAGCTTTCCACTGTGCCTGACCTGCTCTTCCATGTCACCAGGGCCACTCACAGGGGCTGTCATCAACATACGATGCACCTGCACAGGGGGTTCCTTATTCAACACCACCTGCAAGAGGGGGACTCACTTGGTTTATTCGGGGCCATTCTCAAGATGGTCAGATTCAGGCATCCATATCCTTGGGAAGACAATACTTCCAGAGAGCAAAGACCATGCCTGCTTATCATCTCTGAAATAAGTCTAATGCCAGAACTACCTTAGAGAGTTGTCTCAACATTAAATGAAATGATCACTAGTAACTATCAGATATTGTTTTTTATTTATTTATTTATTTATTTTTTATTTTAGAAACATAAAAGTACAAAAACATATTGACAAACAGACACCAATTATCATAGAAAAATAGTACAATCACAACTAATCTATAGACAAGGTGATATGGTCTCAACAGTGGTTATTGCTTTATCCATTGATATCTTCGAATTGTAGATGTATGGACCCATATACAGACATGCAAATTTAGTCAGACAGTTGATCCTCTCAACAACAGAAAAAAAAAAAAAAAAAAA
>PVLD010005953.1:0-105842 GCA_004027595.1 Dinomys branickii | reverse complement strand
TTTCTCCATTGAATTTGAGGGATAATTTTGCAGGGTACATCAGTCTGGGTTGGAAGTTGTTTTGTCTCAGAATCTGTAGTATCTCGCTCCAAGCTCTTCTTGCTTTCATGGTTTCCGTTGAGAAATCTGCTGTGATTCTGATGGGCTTTCCTTTATAGGTGATCTGTTTCATTTCTCTGGCAGCTTTTAATATTGTGTTCTTTTGCTGGATATCTGGGATCTTGACTGTTATATGCCTGTGTGTGTTTTTCTTTGGGTTATGGATCATTGGGGTTCTATATGCTTCGCTTAACTGAACTTCAGTATCTTTCACCTTGTTTGGGAAATTTTCTGCTATTATTTCATCAAATATTCCTTTTATATCATTTGTGAGATCTCCTGCTGTTTCACACACTCCTACAATTCGAATATTGTTACGTTTTGCGTCATCTTGCAGCTGTTGGATTGACTTTTCTTGTGTCTTTGATGATATCATGAGATTCTTCCTTTCACACTCATAAGCTGCCATGCTGTCTTCAAGTTCTGAAATTCTATCTTCGGTTTCATTTAAATGGTTTTTCATGCTTTCAGCATTAGTTTTCAAATCCTGGCATTCTCTTTGGACCTGTTTCATTATTGGTAATTCATTCCTAAATTGCTCTTGTAACGTTTCCATTTGTTTCCTATTTTCTTCTAGACTTTTGTCTATTTCTTGTCTGTGTGAATGGAACATTTCTTCCATCATTGTTTTCATCTCGTTTTTTATCTGAGAAATCTTTGTGGGTATGTGGGTTATTTCTGCTTTAAGCTCTTTCATGGCCTGTTGGAGTTGTTTCATTTCGGATGCAATCGCTTCATATCTTGAAGTTATGAGGCTTCCTGGTTCCCCTGTATCTTCACATTCAAAACTTGTTCTGGGTGGGGTTGAGTTTTGAGACTGCGTTTTGTTCCTCTGTTTTCCCATTTTTGGGTATCAGATTCAAAATGTGGAGCTATAAATTCGCCAGGCAGTTCAGCAGGCAAAGGTCTGCTGCAGAGGCTGCTCCAATGATTCCTTCTCTTTGGGAGAATGTCCCTTAAGTTTTCTGCTGAGATTTCCGCTTCTATTCCGTACCCCAAGACCTGGCCGGGGTGAATAAACAGCTTGCCGCCCCAGCAGTCTTACAGACAGGGCACTCCGGTGTTCCTCCCTGGGTGGAGCTCCTTCCCCTCTCACAAATCCCGTTGGGGCGCCTAGCTAGTTCTTCACACCCGGGAGATCCCGCAGTTTTTAAAGCTGTTTTGATGTTACTCGCTGGGCTGAACTTCTTCCCGATTCAGGAAAAACCGGTTAGAGCCCCACTTCACTCACCCTTTGATCATGCAGACAGGAATGCAGTTCAGATGTATCTCTCTGGATGGAGCTTTTTTCCCGACTCAGCAATCCCGACCGATCGCTGTTGCTCCGGTTCGCGGGGGTGGGGTTCTGAGCGGGATCCCGGAACGCTGCCCAGATTGGTGCAGTCTGTCCCAGTAGCGCATTCTCTGAGTTTCCTCTGCTCCGCTCCCTCCAACAAATCCTGGTTACAGCCGCCTCTGAGCCGGTCGGGTTTAGGAGCTGAAGCCGTCCTTCCCTCCGCACTCGCTCTCTCGGCTGTACGCGATTTGAACTGAGCTGCGGCCCAAACGCTGCACCGATCCTCTGGGTGCCGAGCTCTCAGGGTCCACCCACTTCTCGCTGCGCGGCTTCTCAGCCAGCCCTTTAATTCTCACGCCGCGGAGAGCAGCCCGATCAGTTGGAATTTTGCCTCCACGGACCGGGCAGCCGCGCGCAAAGGATCGGTCTCTGGGAGAGATTCCCTCTGCTGCTCACCTGGTCGCCATCTTCCCGGAAGTCCCCAATTTGAATAAGGTCTACTAACTTGTCTTCCGCTGTCATGTTCATTTCTTGTTCTGTATCCAGTGTCTCGTTGATCCCATTCAACAATGTAGAAATTTCAGATTTATATTTCTCAGACCTACAACTTCCATTTAAAAAAAAAGTTTCTACCATGGTGAAAACTCTATCATTATTTACATTTTTTGTATTATTTAGCACGTTTATCATTGTTATTAGGAGGGTGCTGCCTTCCCCTTCTGGTGCAGGGTTTACATGTACATCTGGTCTTACAGGTTCGTTTTTCTTCTCACATTTTCACTTACTTCATGTGCCTGGTGGTTTTTATTATTTATTTATTTTGATACTAGGAATTGAACCCAGGGTCTTGCATGTAGTAGGCAGGAGCTCCATAACTGAGTTACATCCCTAGGCTTTTTTACATTCTGAGAAAGTCTTGCTGAGGCAGGCCTCAAATTTGAGATCTTCCTGCCTCAGGCTCCTGAGCTGCTGTGATTACAGGCATGTGCCACCATGCCTTGATTATATACTGGACATTGTGGGTAAATATTTATAGTGACACTACATAGGTTCTTTCCCTCTCATTGGTGTTGGGTTATGTTCTAGGCAGTTAGATTTATGGTGAATCACTTTGCTTTTGTCTCCACATTGCTTAAAACTTTGTTTAAAGGTGACTACACTTTAGTTTTGCCTTTTGTCCTGAAGTATAACCTTTGGTCTTGGCACAGGATCTTAACTCTTAAGGAGTGACATATGGGGCTTCAGTAGAAGCCTGTGTTGTTTATCAAGTTTCTCTCTGGGGGAATGTGAATTCTAGCCCTAAGGATCAGCTGTTTAAAAAAAAGAAAGGAAAGGTCAGCTGTTGAAGTGACCACTCAGTTCATGGAGCTGCTGTTTTTCTCCTAGGGGCTTCTTGGTGTGTCTTTCCATTTATATGTGGTACGAGGTTCAGTGTTGGAGTTTAGGGACATACATGTAAAAATCTGGGGGCTCCCTTTTTGTGAATCCCTCCTCTTAGGACTTTCTCTAGAAATTTTCAGACATTCTGGCAACCCTGGACTCTGATTACTGGCTCTTTAATTTTATGCCTGCTGATTTGTGGTTGAAGTCAATCCCCAATATTCCTTTTGAAATGAGAAGACAGGCAAATAAAGGTTATTTCAACAAATAGATTCCCTTTCTTCAAGGCTGTGACTACTTTCAGTCTCTCTTAGTGCAGTCACATAGGAGCTTGAAATTTTATTTAGAATTTGACTGCTATTTCAAGAAGAATTGGCCTGAAATTTGCTACTGTACTATTATAGGGGACCCAGAGTCTCTATCCTTATTTAATATTTGCTGGACTTCCTTCAGTTCTGGAAGGGAAGAGTTGAGGGTTGATCACTTCCAAGTAGAGAGTTGGTATCCTATGATTTGGAATAGATTGGGTCCCTATGTTCCACAATACTGGATCCCAAAACAAGCAAACTGGACTTGGGAAAGATGAATCATGCCTTTTGCAGAGGTTGGGGGTCCAAATGATGTAAATTAACTAGAGGGGGCTTCTTTCTCTTCTCTTAAAAGGGATCCTCAAAATGGGTGCTTAATAAAGGTAGCTGGGTGGAGCTCTACTGATAAGTTAAAGTTGGCTCATGGCCTGCTATTTCCCTTCTTTTCCTCTGCAGAGGTCATGACTCAGATATCCTGCCTACTGGGCTGTGTCTGGTTCATCGTTTCTTCCCTCAGCTTCCCTGAAGCCTTACACACAGCAGCTGCTGGAAACATAACACCATACACAGCACTGATTCTTGCTTACCAGTGAGTGTCTGAAAGTAGTTTGGAGTATTTGTTTATCCTGGGCAAGAGAAGCCTCAGGGGGACCCTGAAGCACTGTCGTCAAATATCTGAAGGACTGTCTCAGGAAAGAAGAATTAGATTTGTTTTCTGGCATCCCCAGAGAAACTGAGACACAAGAATGGCTGTAAGAGGGAAGCGGGCTCCCTGATAATAGTTCCTGACGCTGCAGGCACTTAGGTAGGTGCGCTATTTCCATTACTTTACTCTGTCCTAGAGCAGCGTACATTCTGCCTCAATATAAAGAAGAAATTCCTGATCCACTAATATGATTCAATAATAAAATTATCATTGTACTCTTGGGAGCGAGTACTTCATCACCAGGGCTGTTCACTCAGTAGCTGTACAATTACTTGGCTGGGATGGGAAGAGACAGATTTAAGCATTGGGTGTACAGTGGGAAGAGACCACCTAAGGTCTCTTAAGCCCCTATGTCTAATCGAAGACACTAACTCTATTATAGTTTGAAAATTAGGGACTGCGCATTAACTGCTCTCACTCCAGAAAGAACTGTGAACTCCAAACTATGTAGCTCCCAGCTTAGCTTCCAGTCTCCCGATCTGATTAAGTAAGATAGGTTCAGTGGCCCCCAGCAGCAATTAGGTGCTCAGCAAGATCTCACCCTCTTCTCCTAATAAGCTCCTACATGGTTTTCTGTCCTTTTATTCATTCAACAAACAGCATAGTCCTACCTTTGTTCTCTTTACAATTTGGCTTTAAAGACAGGGCACCCGGAATGGAGCCTGGAGCCTTGCATTTACCTGATAGCTCATCCTCCCCCACTTTCCTTGGTGCCCTGGAACTGGGGGCTTAATTCTTTAAATTTATGAACCGAGTAAGGAGCTCAAAGCGTTTGTGATTGAATAGTTCAGTGCTCGCCTTTCATTGTTTTAGTGTCTTGAGGCTTCTCACGGTCTCGGTTTTCATTTTACACGGAGAAGCTGATGCTTGCGAGTACTCTGCCTCGGGCAGCCTTGTGTCCTTCCTCAACTGCTGACTTCCTTGGTTTCTTCGGGAGCCAGGGTCCTGAGACTCACCAGCAGGTGGCGCTGCCGCCAGCACAGAGGCTCCAGATGCCCTCTGCCCTGCGGGAGTCTTGACAATCTCACATACCCTGGCTAAGTTCCCTTGTGTCGGCAGCCCACTGTCCGAAGCACTGACTTGGACTCTTTTGCTATGCCAGCCACTTGGGCTCCTGCTTCGGCACCGGACACTGTACTCCCTGGGCCAAATCCCTCTGGGTTCTGGGATACTCCTGCAGGATCCTTCCCAGGTTGGGTCAGGGTCCTCGCCTTGTTTGGCCCAGCCTGGCTTGTTCTTGGTCGTTCTTCCTTACCCAGTAACTGAGACCCTGGCTTGCCTTCTGAGAGCGGCCTTGTTAGGAGCATAGGCTTTGTTGATCTAGATTTTCCAGGCTAAGCTGGTTTTGAATCCTGGCTCTGCTACTTACTGAGTCGGGGGATCTTGGGCAAGTGGCTGGGCCTCTCTGACCTTTTTTCCATGGGCATCAATCCTGAGAGGCTGGCTACTTCCCAGGGGTGCTGTGAGTGCTGAACTTGATATGTGTGGGTGTAATCCAGCTGTTGCCTCTGGTTGATATCTCCTGGTCCCTGTTCTGTGTCATAAGACCCTTCCATAAAACTCAGCTCCTTACTGAGTTATCCAGGAAGCCCATTTGCAAGGCATGAGAACACAGGGAAGGGGAGGGGGGGGTTGGACTAGGTGTCTACAGCAAAGAGAAACCAAACCTCTGAGTGGAAAAGGAAGAAATGGCTACTGCTCCTTCACCTTGCTGGATCCTGGCCCTTCCCTGTCTTTCCCGTTCCCATTCCTTCCTCTCCCCTCCTCAAGTACTTTCCTAGTCTTTCCAGGAGCAGACTCAAGATATGCCTAAGCAGTTTCATGGTCCTTGGAAGTCTTGGCTTGTGGCCACATCCTTTCTCACACTCTCACCTTACCATGGTATTTTCCCAAGGAAAGGTGGTTCCCTCCCAAAGAGGAATTCTAGAGCAGGATGCTAAGTTATTTTTTCTGCCACTTTGTGTAACAAGATGGAACATCTCCAAGAGCGATGGTCTCCCTGTGCATCGTTACTGCCCACCCATGCCCCTGCCTAGGAGGATGGGCTCAGGGAGTAGAGAGCGGAGGCCAGGGCGCCCTGGCCACGCCTTTGCATCACTGATGCGGAAATGCATTCTGATGGCCTGTAGCACATTTGTTTTATGCGGCTTCTGGATTTCTATTTTGGGGACCCTCTCTGCACCTTATTGACCGGAGATGGCCTCCAGCAGTGTGGACTGTGTCTTCACGACTGCGTAGCAATGAGCTGTGGTGTTGGGTTCATGAGATGAGCATCGTTGGGGCAGGAGTGGAACCTCTCTGAGCCTTACTTACCTGCTCTGTAAAATCGGGACTGCAGACTTGCTAAACTCTTCTGAGTCTGCACAGTCTTTGACTTTCTGCATTTCACTTACTACCATCCAGGGCGTGGGGTGGTAAGTGGGTGGGCTGCTCTCACATGATTTGTCTGCTTAAATATTTGGCTCAGAACATGTTTTCTTCTCTTTCTCTGTCTGGAAAAATGGATCAAGACAAGGCCAGCGTGACCCTGGTGCAGAGCCAGCAGCAAGTCCTCACTCTGGGAAAAACTGCCTTGCGGGTGGAGGGGAAAATAAACCCCCCTTTGTGGTCTGTCTCTCAGAGAAAGTAGTCACAGGGTGTTCAGCTCGCCCAGCAAGGCTCCCCTTGAAGGGGAGGTGCTCAGCCTGGGGGAACAGGCCTGTGGGGCTATAGGGAGCAGCAGTGGGCGAGAGTCTGGGCCAAGATTTTGATGAGGGCCTCAGGAGGTTTTGTTAGTCCAGTCAGTCAGTGGTCCAGCCTCACTGAACAAGCCCTTCGTTAACCCCCAGGATACATCCAGCACCAGGCTGGCTTCCTAGGGCTAGAGAGATGAGTGATATGAGGTACCTGCCTTTGAGGAACTCCGGTTTGCCTGTGCTCCACCTGCCACCATTTTGAGGCATGTCTCCCACCTCTGGGGCCTTTGGTCACCTTTGTTCCCAGCCCACTGAGTGGAGGAGTGGTAGGAAGAGCACTACCCATGATCTCCATGAGCTTTGTATTGAGGTTAGCATGGTACTGGGCTAGAGCTGATACCTGGCCTGGTTGATGAGCAGGGTTTTTTTGTGTGACTTTGAATGTGACATTCAACCACTCAGTCCCATCTGTCAGGGCCCCTGTGCTCTGAGAGGACCCAGGTTCTAGGGTCAGGTGGTCCTCCTGGGGGTCCCCTGTTTCTAGGTTCTTTTCCCTATCTTTTTTTCCAGGTTCCTCTAAAACTACAAACCCTATTTCGCCTAACCAGACAGAGAAGAAATCAGAGCCTGCTTTTTGAACCGTAATTTTCATTTGATGTTTTTATTGCATCCTGCCGAGTGATTTAAGTGTGTTTGCAAATGATTATATTGTGCTCCTTTTAAACAATTCCAAAATCAAATAAAACAGTAAAACCAAATCCACCAACCAGATGGTAACCGAGGCAGGGATGGGTTCTCAGGGGAGATGTATCTTTGCCAGCAGCACAGAAGCAGTTAGGCCTCCTCCCTGCCCCTGCCCCGCTTTGGGAGGACTTGACCCACAAGGGATGGGGTCAGAAGTAAGAAAACGTCACCCTAAAGAGACAGAGCAATCACAGTACTTTCGGGCTGTTGTGCATCCACGGTGTGCCTGACCCATGGTAAGTATTTTTAAGAATATCATTTCTTTTAATCCTCACAGTGACTCAGTGAAATTAGATATGATTTGTCTGAATGAGGACTGTAGACGAACTGATGGTGGAAACATAGTTGATATTTATTAAACTCTTACTAGGTGCCAGGCACTGTTCTAAGCTTTTGCTAGCACTGACTCATTGATTTCCCTGAGAGCCTTTGGGGACCAGGGCTGTTATTATCGCCGTTGTCTGTCTGGTGAGACTGGTGCCCAGAGAGGTTAAGTGACACTGGTCACGTGGATAGCAGGTGGCAGGGTTGAGATTAAGATCCAGCTGTTGATGCTTTTCATATCTGTCTTACATCCTCGCCTAAAAGAGTATATCACAGCAGGGCAGCACTAGGGGGCAGCACTAGGGGGGAGCAGGGTCGTTGCTATGAGGGTGGACAGACGCTGCTGCAGAGGTTAGAGAGCGGGGAACACATGTTCCTCAGACCTCATCACGGGAGCTGTTGGAAAGATTCACTGGACAGCTTGGCCCTACAATGACCTCGCTTGTTAAATATGAAGTGGGGATTTCATAGGTGAGCAAATGTCAGTGACTTCCCTAACACCACATTTCTGAGAAATGGGAGAGGCAGGACTCAAACCCAGGTCCGTGTTACTCCATCTTAATCTGGTTTTGCTGCTCTTCCTGCTCAGCCATGTCCTGACCAGGGGCTATGGAAGCTTTTTCATCCTCAGCATCTGGGTGCAGGATGGGTAGCTCAGAGGTCTAGTACAGTGTAGGTGGTGCTCTGTAAGGCATACCAAGTGACTGCTCCCATTCCCCAAATCCCGGGTGTAGGACTTACATCACCCATCAGAGATAGGGCCTTAGCACTGCCATTTGATTGAAATTGGAACTGAGAGGAAATGTTCCATTTTGAGAGGCTTCATATTCAGAAACCTTCAAACCCCACATTGCTAAATATTTGCATAGAACAGGCAAAATTTACTACGTACAATATAAATACAGAACGTGCTCAACAAGGTTTCCCTACAAGAACAGGAGCCGTAACCTGCTCTCTAGTAAAGGTGCGTCCCTGACTGGCATTTGGACCAATCGACCAGTGTGACGTCACCCAATCAGAACCCAGGCAAACTCTGCCTCTGCCTCGAAGTCACCCATGGTTGTTTGTTGCACTGGCAGGAAATGAAGTAGCAGTAGTAGCTGATGCTGCATTTTAACCAGCAACAAAAATCAATTTCAAAAGTGAGTTAACTGTGATTTGTGACTAATAATAAAATAATAGCTTATATTCATTTCAAAAGATGTCTATGAGTGGCAGAGAAGGTGACAAGAGCAGAAAATGTGAATTGGTAATCCGAAAAGAGCAGAGGAGTGCTTTGCTGGAAGACTACAACTCGTCTCATTCAAACATGACTTCCACCTTGGTCCTCACTAGCTCTGGATATGCCTCTGAAGTTCTATAACAATTCTTCCAGGGCTGGTGTCATAGGGACAGGGACTGGGACAATCTTGGCAGCTTTATTTTAACCCATGCAACCATCTGTCTGTCCTTGCATCCCTCAGCTCACCTCCCTATCCACCCGTGTATCCCTCCGCTCACCTACATAGCCATCCATTCATCCATTCTTCTGAATGGGAGGAACTAACTGTACAAGAGGAATTTTTTTTGGAAACTTTTGTTATTTTGAAACTTCCTAGCTCTGTAACTGCTTCATGGCTTTGTAATTACTTTCTTGACCCCTGAAACCATGAGAGGGTAACCGAACAGGATACCCTTTAGGATCCTTGATTGTACTTGTAACTGATGGTCTTTAATCTAGCACTGTAACAGATTATCTCACCCTGCTAGTGAGATAATCAGAACTGGCAGGCTGTTCTGTCTTTGTACCTCCTGTTTGTGCATCACATAGAAGCCTTAGACCACCAGAGATTGGGGACTGATATCCTAGGAATGATTCCGATCAGTGCCCGTTGACATAAGTAAATCTGCCTCCAAATCCTGGGGGTCGTTTTGGTGTTTCTGCTTGCCCTTGCACTTCCACCCACTCACTCATCTATGCGTCCGTCCATCTGCTGTCCATCCATCCATCTATCCATCCATCCATCCATCCATCCATCCATCTATCCATCCATCTTATCTACCCACCCACCTACCTTCCATATGTCCAGGAAACATGTAAGCACCTGATCAGCTCCAGCAACACTGCTAGGAATTGAGGCTGCAAGGATGAGTAATGTGTGGTCCTTACGCCCATAGAAAGTGTAGAAAGGACAAACATGGCATAGCAAAGCAGGTCCTGTGGTGGGGTAATGAAGTACAGCGATGGCGGGGGCACCAAGGAGGGCATGGTCAGACCAACGTGGGGTGGAGGGGCACTCAGAGAAGACTTTATGGAGGTGATGGTCACCTTGGAGCTGAGTCTAAAGAGGCTCTATGGCTCACGAGGTAGATCAGGAGTGGGAAGCCTGTTCTGGGTAGAAGAGTATCCCACATGGGCAAAGGCACAGAGGCATAAGGAGGCCTGGGCCAAAGGGCAGCCTCAGGCCATGCAGCAAGGCTGGCATGTGCGAGTCAGGTTGAGGAACAGTGCTCAGTGCCAGGTAAGAGCCCTGACCCAGGAACAGCTGAGCGATGGGAGAATTCTCCCTAGCTGTTACTGGGAATCCTGCAATGTGCAGTGAGTATCCATCACCAGTGGCTCTAGCCCCTGCTAAGTACATGCCCTGCCCTGCCCTGCCCTCCCCTGCCTGGGCTGGGAGCTTGCTCGGCAGAACCTTTCCAGCGTGTCTGTGCATGCCGACAGGCCATTATCATACATCTTCATCGGGCCACAGTTTCTTGGGCAAACGCTGTAGGTGCCAGCAGCATGTTCCCAGCAAATTGCCTCAGCCTGTGATTTGTTGGTTCAAAGTGGGAGAGGAGACGGACTTCAGGGATACAGGTGGGGGGGACCTCATCTGAGCAATGAACCTGGGCCTCACATGTCTGCCAGCCTGATTTGGATACTTACTCAGGACCCATCACTCCTGGAGCTCAGCTTTCCTCAGTCCCTAGGCCAGGCTCTTTCTCGAAGTGTGCCTTTACCTTTCCCTACCCAGGGCCAGGCAGCCCCCTCCCACCTGTCCATGTTGCCAGGATTCTCCTGACATGGTTCTTGGGTCCTGAGTCCTCCATCTCCCTTCTTTGAGTAGCACTTTCAGCTTTGTAAGCTGCAAAGCGGCAATTTAGATTCCAAACTGCCTCTCTGCTCTGTATTTTTCTTCTCCCCCCCACCCCCTCTTTCTCCTTTCCTGCTTGGATTTCTGTCTTTCTAAGGAAATCTCAGTCCAGCTTATGCCCTCTAGTGTCATCAAGCGAACAATCCAGAAGAGGCCAGCAGGAGTGACCCCTCTCTATGATAAACTGGACCACCTCAGAGCTGCTGCCGCTGGGTACAGTTCTGTGGGGCATGAACTGCACAACTGCAGGCTCATCTCTTCCCATAGACTAAGGTATGAATGATGCTCCAGAGAGTGCCCTGGGCAGCCTTGAGCAGTCCATTTGCCTGCACTGCAGCCCCATCTGGCTTCACTCTGCTCCTTGGCTCATGGTCTATCTTCAATTCCTGTCATCCCACTCCTTCCCTTAAAATACATTCCATTTACATGGCAATGGAGACATTCCCATAGGCGTGGGAGGGGTGGGGGTTGGTGGTGTCATCAGGAGTGTCTGTGGGGGGACACACAAGCCTCCATTCACAATCTCTGTTGGAGTGGGGGCCATTTATTACCTTTTTTTTCAATGGAAGTTGGATCCAAGATGGAAAGTTCACTAGTGAGTTTTCTTAAAGTGGAGGCTACCTTAGTGCATTTACTACAGTTTTGGCTTTAACTCCATTCAAGATCCACTCTCGACACATCTGAGTGGGTTGAGGGGGTTCATTGTCGTGGGTGACTCCTGGCAGGCTGGGAGTGTGAATAGGCGGGTGGTGTGTGCGTGTGAGCATGCGTGTATGTGTGTGTGTGTGTGTGTGTGTGTG
Organism: Dinomys branickii; assembly: GCA_004027595.1. NCBI lineage: Eukaryota > Metazoa > Chordata > Mammalia > Rodentia > Dinomyidae > Dinomys > Dinomys branickii. The sequence goes on along the minus strand of PVLD010005953.1, from coordinate 94,411 downwards.
TGTGTGTGTTGCAGGGTGGACTCAGGACAAGCCTGCTCAGCTCTGGCCTCTGCAGCTCTCTCCTCTCAGCCAGAGCCCCCTCTCCCTTCTGACCCAGCCCTGCACAACCTGCTGAAGGGATTCGGAGCCAGGCAGGCCTCATTCGGCATCGAACTTCAGGTCTTAGCCTGAAGAAAGAAAGCAGAAGTGAGCTGAGTCTCCAGACTGGCAGCAGGTGTCAGAGTCCCGGCTCTGGCAGCTTCAGCTAATCCTTACAGTGGTTCTCCAGACAGGGCTTGTGCTGGGCTGCAGCTGTAGCACAGGGACCACAGCATGCTTGGCACACCGTCCAGAATGAGCCCAGGTGCCTTCTCCCTCCAGGACTGTGCTGGGCAGTAGGAGCCTGGCTGAGTTGCTTCCCTGTGCTTGTGGCGTAGTGTGATTCAGGCTCCCCTGCATCCCTCTGAGCCCTGATGGCCTGGCAGGGAGCCTCGGTGTGCACAGAGCACTTGCCATAAAACTCATCTTTTATTGCTGCCTCCCTGTAGCTTTTCAGTGGGGGGATGGTGGACCTGCATGGGTGTAAAATGTGTGTGGCTTCTACAGGATTCTGTGGGGGTGAAACATGGCATCGAAAATGAATCCTCTTGGGCCCCCTCACCCACAGATGGGAACGCAAGTGCTCAGGGCTCCCGCTTTGTAGCGAGGCTGCTTCCTGGTCCTGATGTTGTTTACTACACCACACTGTGTTCCACGAGTCCCCACATAATTTTCACAGGGGGATCCTGAGAGTTTTGAGAGTCCATCTATCACTCTCTGTTAAGTCCTGTGAACTGTGGTTCCCCTGCCCTTATCCCTAGACATGCTGCAGTCCTTGGCATCTCAGGTTCGGTTTCTCTCACAGATTAGAGCTACTTTATAACCTTGGAAAACCTTTCTTTTCCATTAAATGATTCCAATTTTGTGTGGTTTAGCTAGTGATCTTGTGTGGGTCCTACTGTGTTTTTCTGTGCATGTGTGTGTGTGGTGCTGGGGATCAAATCCAGGGCCCCCCACATGCTAGGCAAATGCTCTACCCTCAGACTACACCCTCAGTATTTCTCATTTTGAGACAGGGTCTTGGTAATTTGCCCAGGCTGGCCTTGAACTTGTGATCCTCGTATCCCAGCCTCCTCATCACTATCCCTGGCCCCAGAGTTATTTTTAAAACCTGCAGAGGTACCACCACGAAACTGTTTGAAGGGGAATTGGACAGACACCGTCTATTCATAGATCTTGAGTTCTTTGGCCCTTAGCAAAGACTGCCCTGGAAAGATTGATATTTGGTACCACCTTCTGGGTGGGCTGTGAGGTGTGGCTGCAGAGTGACTGTCAGTTCCACCTGAGAGCCAAGGTCTGGTCCCAGGTATTTTCTCCCAGGTTACTACTTGGTCCTGCTCGCTGGGCCCCAGATGGACGTGAGCTTTTACTTTCTCAGTGGGGGCCCAATAGAGTGAGATCAGTGACCACAGAGGACAACACATGGCCAAGTGGAAGAGATGGCTTGGGGATCGTAGAGAAGAAAAGAGTAGACCATATCATGTGATGCTAGGAAGAGAGCAGGGACTTCAGAATTGAGGGGGTCTGGGTTCTACTTCCCAGCTCTACGTCTTTATCTGCAGACACCAGTACCACCTCCCACCCTGGTCTGCCGTGGTAACTAAAGGGCCTGGTCTTTGACAGCATTAGCATGACGGAATGTGGCAGGTGCTGGGTCAGTGCTGGGGGTGGGTAGTGTGATATGGTTCAAAGCCTGGACTGCTGCCTCAGGTAGACCTGGGTATGGGTTCCAGCTTCTTTACTTACTGACCTAATTTCCCCATCTGTAAACTGGAAACAACAGCAGAGAGTACATTGCCGTGAAAATCCTATTTCATCAGTTAGAATGCACATTTTCCTACACCTTAACACATCTGTAATGCCTTACCCTCAGTGGGCTCTTAGCATTGTGTTATAGTTGAACTGGTAATTTCTTTGGCTCTTACAGTTGTCATTGTTGTCTTAGATTTCATGAAATGTGGAAAACGAGCTCATGATTGCAAAGGGCACACTGAGCAGATGCTCAGTGAATGGCAGCTGTTGCTATTCTTTCCTGTTGGATCATGGGCAAGTTTTAAATATCTTTGAGCCTCAGTTTCTTCATGGCAATGATGACTTCTATCTCATAGGGGTAGGGGAAGTATTAAACAAGGTAAGGAGCGTAGCATCCACTGTAACATTTTCACAGGACAGGGAGTCTAGAGAAGTTCTGTTCCAGCTTGGAGAATGTACCCAGGGAGAACTGGTCTTTTGTGAAATTTTGGCATCGGGTGTATGGGGCAGAAAGAAAAGGGAGGGGATTCCTCTTGAGCTTTTGGACTTTGCTGAACAATGGGCCTTTTGCTCACCAAAGCCCCCTGGTGGTGACAAAGGATCAGGGCATGATCTCTGATCCAGACGTTAAGGAAGAAAATGGTAGTAGGCAAGCTTGCTGAGCTTGAAGAAGACCTGGGGAAGCCCAGCCTGCAGGCATGCAATGGAGATGTAACCTGCTGGGCCTCTTGCTGGGGTTCTGTTTGCACTTGAACTTGGGAAAATGGAGAGGCCACACCTCCTCCCCACCCTCCCTCAGGAGAACATGCCCCTGTGCTGCAGATTGTGGCTACAGAAGTCAGCCTTTTGGATGGCATAATGGGTTGGCAGAATCCTTTCTTCAGTGAGTCCCATAGCCTACAGTCTGAATTGGGGTCAACCAGACCTGGTTTCCAATTCTGGTTCTGGATGATCATGGCTCATGATGTCCCCTGTATGGGTCTCAGAGTCCCCATCTGCAGAGTTAAGTGTGTGTAGGTTCTGTAATATAGTTGATGCTGAAAAATAGTAGGTTGCCTGCCACACCCCACCTCCTCCTGGACAGAGATGCTTTGGGAAGAGCATCGAGCGAAGTCATAAGCAATATTGACTTTAGCTACAAAACGCTCTGATGTCTTTCCCGCTGCTCTGGTAAAATAGTCTTTGAAGTGAGCCTTCCTTGCGAGTCTGTAACATCACAAGTGAGAAGATGCAAACTATTAGATCTCGAGGAAGTGCCAGGTGCTTGCCTTTCAAAGAGGAACATGTAACTCCCACTTCAGCCCTTTGCTTGACTCCTTGCTGCCTCTCCCTTGGCCCTACTATTTGGTGGTGGGGAGAATGGCAGATGGAAATAACTCCCAAGACTGTGGGAGAATAGGGAGCAAGAAAAAAGCCTGGACTGACAACCTCCAGCCCCGGTACTTTGCATGAGGTGGGTACTGCTATTATCTCTGCCACACAGATGAGGAAACTGAGGCAGAGACATGAAGAAACTTGCCCACAGTCCCCCTGCTGATGGACACCTTTCTCACGCTGAAGCTCTGCACCACTATCCTATAGTCCCCAGCCAAACTGGCCTTCCTTGTCCACTACAACGACCACCATCCCTGCAAAGAAAGTTTTTTTTTTTTTTTTTAAAAACAAACTGTGGCTTTTAGAAACTAGAGAAACTTTCAGGAATAATGTCAATTGATCTGTAATTTTTAGTGAATGTATGCTCTAAAAAGTCTTGAATGCTAGAAATGCTAGAAAACATATTTTTATTTTAAGCAGAATAAAAAATAATAAAAAATTAGAAACAATATAGAATTTTAAAAAACCCAAGATAACCTGAATTCAACAAGGTTGTTATATTGCACATTGTAGTTTTCAAAGTAGTTGTTCAGATTACCAGATATAAGCATTCCAAGTTGGTCAAAAAGTATATTAACTATTCCTTTCAATAAACCAACAGAAACCAACAGTACAATTATCTTTGCCATCTTGTGTATATATATATATATTTTTTTTCCCCTTCCTTTGTTCTTTCCTTCTTTCCCTCATCCCAGTTGTTCTTTCCTTTTGAACAGTTTCTTTTCCTTTCACTGTATCTATTGTACCTTTCAGATTTTATTTACTCTTTCAGGTTCTAACACTAGGGAGACAATATGTTTACACATGTGGATGGAAAGAAAGTATTTTTATCAAGGACCTATTGAGAGATGCTTGTGTGTCTTGGGATGCCCTGCCAAAGGTCTTCTCTTTTCTTTTCCATGTAGGGTAGGTCTATCACCACCATCTTACAGATGATAAGACTGAGTCTCATGGAAGCAAAGTGACTTACTTGAGATTGTCTAGCAAGGCAGAGGCGGGGTTTGGGTAAGAACCTCAGTCTTCTGACTCCTGATCCTGCCACACAGTGAATCAGTGCTCTCTGCCTCCAGTGCCCTGCAAGTTCTCTTCTAGGTCACTCTCAGCCCAGCTACCTGTCTGTGCAAGGAGGAAGCATGATCTACCCACCCAATCCCAGAGCCCTGAGCCAACCGTCACACTATTACAGCCTCATGGATTCAAGTTTTGTCCTTTCAATGGAGCTTAAAAAAAATCTCAATAATTGATTTATCTCTGGTGTCTTCCAGAGCACCCCACAGGCAGGCACTTTCTATGAGGGTTGTATTAGGAGCAGAAATGATCACAGGTTTGGAGTGAGGCATTCTAAACTTGAAACAGCCTCACCACCCGCTAGGGTGGTGACTTTGGCTGAGTTAGTGAATGTCTTTGAGTATCAGTTATCTCTATGTGAAATGGGAAATTATTCCCCATCCTGGAGGGCTGTCATGAGATAAAATATGAACAGAATCCAGCATGCTGCCTATATGACACGGACATAGCAGGTGCTCCATAGAACAGAGATCCTGTCCTGAAAATTAGCCAAAGAGATCGAGAAAATAAATTATTTGCCTTAAGAAAATCCAGTCTGTAAAACCACCCAACCTCAGGTCAGGGCAGAGCAGGGATTATTATAATTATTTAAGGATCCATGATTTTCACAACAGGTTTGGCCTGGGTCCTTTCCATTCATTTTTTTTTTTTTTTTTTTTGCGGTACTGGGGATCGAACTCAGGACCCTGCACTTGCTAGGCAAGTGCTTATTCCACTGAGCTATATCCCCAGCCCTTATAGATGGTTTTCTTTTTTTTTGGCGGTACTGGGGATCGAACTCAGGACCCTGTGCTTGCTAGGCAGGCACTTATTCCACTGAGCTATACCCCAGCCCCTTAGCCTGGGTCCTTTCCATGGCAGCTACATGTTCGGGCTTCCATGACTGTTTACGAACCATTAGCTACTTGACAATGATGTTAGTGGCAAAGAGAAAGAGCAGAGCCCACATTACTGAAAGCCACATAGGAGCCACTGACTGCTAGAAATCAAATGAGACTGGAGAAAAAGAAAATAGGTCTGAAAAAGTAACCCAAGGAGGAGATTTCATTTATAAATTCCCATCTCACCTTCTTTCCCATTCTTCAATGTTCCAATGAGCTATAAATATACTGACACAGACACCCTCCAAGTTTCCCCCTCAACTTTCAAAGTGCGGGGACAGGTGATGGGAATGGGCCTTCCCATTGTAAGATGCCAAGGTTGTAATTGTTAATTCTTCTGGTTGTAATTTATCCTGCAATCCCTTTGGGTAGCTAAACAGCTCTCATTCCGAGTTGCCCAGTCGGCTTATAAGTCTTCTTGATGAATTGCCCTCATTCTCCTGGTCCTTTCTCTGGGCTGCGGTAATTCTTGACAACTGCCTTAGAGCTATTGTCTCCACTGGATGTGCAAAGGAAGAACCATCTATTAGAAGGAACATGTGGGGAGGAGAAGGCTCCTGGCATCGGGGAGGCTGGCAGGTGGAAGACAGAGTCCTTTCTTCAGGATGGAGAGACACAGAACGGCGGACAGCATGTGCCCAGTGAGGTCCAGGACATGAGGCACACATGCTTTTTTGGAGGCCTTTGCATTAAGGCAAATCTAGTGAGTATCCCCAAAGGCTACGTTGCTACACTGCTGATCTTCCACATCTCTAAGGTAGGGTCGAATGGCAGAGCCTAGGAGTGTTCCACTACTGGGGTTCCCATCTGTTTGCCTGGATGGCTGCCTTCCTAACCCCTCTTGGATTTCAGTGAGGATGGGACTAGTTCTTACCAGAGAGAAGTGGTAGAAGTGATGTGGGTCTCCTTGGTTAGGAATAGATATGCTTGTCCTTTGCCCAGGGGTCGCTGAAGAGAAACAAGCATGAAAATCCAGAGAAGGACAGGGCAGAGCCACAAGATGGGAGGAGCCTGGGTCCCTGATGACTGCCTGGAGCAAGGTCCCACTGCTGATGGCACGGGATAGCAACATGGGTGGGGGTTAAATTTTATTGTGTTAGGTCACCAGACTTAAAGGTTACTTGTTACAGAAGTAAGTCTACCCTGTCTAATGTAAGTAATGCTTTTTTCAACCAAACACATGTCCAGGTTAAGGAAATTCTAGGGGACAGTCTATCCTGAGTTAGCAGGGCACTATTTACTAACCAGATAGAATATTTTGTAATTCATTGCTGATAGCTGTTATGTGGAAAATCAATATGAAACTTGAGGAATATTGACTATATGGATTCTTAATTTTTACATCTGATAAGTTATTCTTGTTGGAGCTAGGAGGGAAATGCAGTCTATTCATAAGAGAACCTTGGCCCCTCTTCCCTTTTCCCTGGAACCCACAAATGTGTACAATCTAGATTCCATCTCCCCAAGACACCACTAGTGTCCCTTCTTCTCTCCACTCTGAAATTCTCATCTCTCTCTTGGACTATGGCTGCAGCTTCCTACCTGGTCCTTGGCCTCCAGTCTTCTTAAGATTCAGCCCAGATCATGTCACCATCTTGTCTAATAAATCCAAGTTCCCTCTCTTTAGGAGACCTCCAGGTTTGCTGTCCCGTGTCTACTGTCCCGTGTCTACTCACATCTTCCTTCTCCATGGAGTGTCATAACCTCTCCAAACTTGCTCTCCTGCCTGCTTGCCTAAAGTGTCCTTCCTGCAACCTCCTATCCAGGTTTCCAGGCTCAGCCCATGTCCCTCTGCTAGGGTGTCATCTTCATCCTTCCCTCTTGCCTTTGGAGCCTGGTGTCCAGGCTGGAGTTTCATCCCAGCTCCTGTACCCCCTTACACTACTCACCAGTTGACATGCCCACCCCAGACTGTCCTTCAAACCTTTGGTGAGAAAGGTGGAGAATTGATTTCTTCTCTCCAAGACTGTCCCAAAGCTGGGGCTCAAGTGATGAAGTTTCTGGATTATGTTGCTGCCAGGCCAGTTACCAAGACAACTTCCCCTCCCTGGGCCTCAGTTCCACAAGGAAAACTGAAGGCTGCTCATCAGGGGCTGGTGCTTAATGATCTCATGGGCTTCTCCAGGTTTAGCATTCCAGGATGCGAGGATTTTTACCATGAACGTAGCATAGTCATGGGACGGAAATCAATATCCAAAGTTTTTCCCGAGCTGTGTTGGTGTGAGCTGCAATACTTCAGAACACTGTCCTCAGGGGTGCACGTGGCTTCCAGCACCGCCTGACACCAGAGAGAATTTATCATTACAGAAAAGCTTATGGTGCAGGTTTAGCAAATGTGGCATCTCAGGCGTTCTGGTGCTTCATTTATCAAGTAAACAGGGCTTCCTTGTTTAGACTTCAGTCACTTGGCTCATAAACTACCACCCAGATATAAAAACTGGGGTAAGATGTCCTTTTTTATTGACCCTGATGAGAAATGGGCATGATCAATTACGTTTCAGCATGGGGAGGAAGGCCATTTGCAAGCTTGCATCTCGTTACATGGAGGTTTGACTTCAGGGCATGATGTGGGGTGGGCAGGAGGAGTTCTGGGCACACTGTATGGCCACACCACTAGCATATCAGGGAGCTCCCTCATCACTAGCCATGTGGCCTTGGGCAAGCTCCCTCTCTCCACCCAAGCCAGTGTTAGTCCTGGGTCATGGCTCTCCTATATGCATCTGCAGGGTTATTGGGGTGGCTCCCCATCTCCCAACACCGCAAGAACACAATGTAGGCAAGTCAGTGGTACCCAATGGAGTTACACCCATAGGTCTAACAAGCACAAAATGGGATTCAGTGGTTGCATACAATGCTGGTATCCCTGTCCTGCCAAAAGCATGGCGTTGGACGTGTGGGGATTGGCTCCTGATGCGGCATGTGCAAGGATTCCTTGGGCATGCCCCACTCAGGACTAGCTCACCTGACTCACTCAGCTTCCAGGGTAGCCCCCTTATCTCTTAGCTCAGTTGCTACCTTTTCCTCTCTCATGCCAGGACTACTTATCCCCTAGGAGTCATTTCTGCTTTCCAAGAGCCTCTGGGGTCCGCCAGTCTTCCATGACGACCCCTGCCCTGGCTACTTGATGCTCTTATGACTGTTACCTACTCTGTATTGTAAGTTCTGCTTCTTCCAGGAAGCTTTTCTGGCTTTTCCTTCTTCTCACTCTCTTCTTGGCCCCTTCACAGTCCTCATCTGATTCGTGGGTGCCAAAGGCCATGGGATCTATGGCAGCAGAGCTTACCTGGTGGTTCTTTATTGCCCCCCACCGTACTTGGTGCACGACACCGTGAAGGCTCCCAGTAAGTGCTGGTTGTCTGACAACACAACAGAAGTTGGGGAATAAAGGATTCTTTAAGTTAAAGTCCAAATCCTTAACCTGGCCTGAAGACCCTCTCTGATCCCTGTCCCATCTGCCTCCGCCTCCCAGACTCTTCTCTCTCCACTCCAGGCTTCTGCTCTACAGTTGTTCACAAGCTGGTTCTCACCTCTGTGCCCTTTTGGGGTTGTTCTTGATGTCTACCATGCCCCTCCCACTTTCTGCCTGCAAATTCTCATCCCTAAAGACCGGGTTATACAGCAATTCCTCCAAGTAGCTTTTTCTAACCCCCACGTTTGAATGAAGACCTCCTCCTTTAGATGCCCATGGCACACTGCACTTCTCTACCAGCCCTTGTCACAGGCATTTCCTCTTACAGTGGCTTCTTCTGCCAATTGTGTGCTCCTAAGAATATAGCCATGTGTTAAGCATCTATGAGTTCTAGAGATGTGCAGAAGCATGAGAAACATTCGCTAAGTTTTTGGATGAGTGGATGGATGGTAGGGAAAGGGTAGATCCTGGGGAGCTCTGCTGGGGCTGGGAATAAGGAGATACAAGAAAGTGGAGGTCCAGGGAGAAGTGAGCAGCCAGGACTAGAGTGAATGTCCAGGGATCCACTGGGGTGGAGGGTTCTCTGGGTGAGGCCAAGGAACATTGATTCTGGGGAATGAGGCCCAGGGAGGAGGGAGGTTGAGCAAGGCAGGTGTCATGTTGTCTTTAAGGGGCTGAGAGGACCCTGAAGTTGCTCATCCTGGCCCTGTTCAATGCTGCCATCTCTGAGCAGGTGGCCATATCTGCTCATTCCTGGTTCTTACGTGCCTCTACCACCACAGATATTTCTTCTTTGGTCCACTGAAAACAGACGACTCCTCAGGGCACGCAAGCTCGAAACGCAACAAAGCCACAGATGCTTATACTGATAGAGAGTGAAGCTCTGGCTAAGCAGTCTTGGCAAAAAGATTGCGTGCATATACGTGTGTGTGAATGTGTGTGCTTTTCATAGAGGGGGCTGTGCACTATGATAGTTTGTGTCAAATTTTGATGTGCCAGAATCAAGAGGGGAATTCTATGAAAAGGCACATCCTGGGGCTGGTAGAACATTTGCCTAGCATGTGAGACCCTGGGTTCCCTCCCCAGCACATGTACACACACACACACACACACACACACACACACACAGAGGTCCAAGTCTCTGCCTTTTAGACAAGTTGGTGGTACTGCTGGCCCCACAGATGATACTGAATAACACTGAGCTACTAAAAACTGGCAAATCCTCATATGGTCTAATCTACTCTTAGAAGACAAAAATGGTCTGGATGGATGGCTACAGACTCATGGAAATTTTAGAATATTTGAGAGGAACCAGATATATCACTGTGTTTTAACACATACAAATTAATAACTGTTATTTTGCAGGCCTCTAAGAAAAAAATGTCTGGTCAATGAGTAGTAAAAGGCCATCAACTGTAAGACACGTCACAATTTCAGAGAAGTCAGACCATATGGGTGGAGTAGAGTATTTGCTAGAATATCCTTCCCCCCAGCTTCTCTGGGACCGTGCGGCTGGAGGAGGCTGAGCAGAGGTTTTGCTAGGTGGAGGAACCAATCACCTAAACCACTTGCTGTGGTTTTGTTTCTCAGGGGCCTGAGAAGGGGCTGGAGGCCATCTCCAGGCCTGGGCGGAGGAGGGAAGGGTTCCCGTACTCCTGGGATTCCCAGCGCCATTCCCTACACCCCGCTGAACCCCGTGGGGAGGGATCCATTTCTATTCCTTGTCAGTCTGTTTCTACTAAGAAACCTTAGTTTTGGGGCTTTGGGCTCCTTAGCTGTCTGATTTCATATTCAGAATATCCTTTTCTTCTATTTCAGAAATTCATAAATTAAATGGAATCTCAAGCGGCTAGATCTGAAGCCTTCTGCCCTTGGCCTCTCTGCCTGGGAATAAGAAACAAAGCAACTACTCTGTCTTCTCTCACTCTTGTTTCCTCCTTGATAAACGGTGGAATTAATTGAATAGCAGAACTGGATCATCCAGGGCAGCAGTTCTCATATGCTGCGTGAGGATCACCTGGAGGTGTTTTATAGACTGCAGCTGTTCTGGGCTCATCCCAGAGATTAGAATTCAGTTGTCCCGGCATGGGGTCCAGGTGTTGGGAGTTTTCAAAAGCTCCCTAGAGGGCTCTACTCTTAAAGCTAGGCTGAACAATCATTACTCTAGTTAACCTATTGGACAGATGGGAAAACTGAGGTCTAGAAAGGCCACGGGATTTGTTTCTAGTTACGCAGCTGGCTGCAGGTGGTAGAATGAGCTTTAAGTCCCTGGATTCTTCATTCAAAGGTCTGATCAGTCCACCCCATGGAGGCTTTACTGTGGGCATAGATAGTTATTCCAATATAACTCAGGGTTATACCAATGTACTACACACATACAGCTGTGTATGTGTATGTGTGTGTGTGAGAGAGAGATTCAGTCTGCATGAACAGTCTAAGCAGAAGTTAACAATGGAACTTAGAAACCTCCATTTGATAACAGATACACTGAGGTACTATTTGTCTCACTGTCATCCCTCACAGCCTCAGATAGGAGCGAGGGGAGGCAAGCTCTTACCAGCACCCCTCCTGGATTCAGACTCTCGGTACTGGGCAATTATTGTGGCTCGCAGGCCTTGTTTCTTAGATCTCTGTGGGTCCTCTCCAGCTTCTCTGTGTCCCAGTCTCAGAGACCCTGATGTCCCCATGGTCATGGGCTAGGTGTTCAGGGCCAGGTGGCCTGGGCTGCTCTATAAAGTATGCTGGCTAATAAATGACTTAGGAATGAATATAGTTCCCAATCGGGATTGCTCTTGGGAGGAAATTAATGGGAAGAGCAAGCTCTTAAATTATGCAGGAATGAAATACCTTGTTGAGCGGGTATCTGCAGGCAGGTGGGCTGCTGTCATCGGAAGGAGCCAAGTGTATTTTCAGCACTTCTCTTGTGGCCCAGAGCTTCCTTCTGAAGCCAGAGAGGGGTCACATCTGCTGTCACTTGTGGCATATCCCAAAGCTACTGGCCATCTGGTGAGAGGCCTGCGCGACGTTGTGCTTTGGTCTCTCTGGAGTTTGAGCTGGTTGTTTACTTTTACATCAATAGGCCAGGGTAAATGTATGCTTTTGTGTATGTGTTTTAGGAGAGGGAAGGGAGGGAAAGCAGTGGTAGACAGGGCCTAAATTGGCTGTCAGCTGCAAAACTTGGGGGCTGTGGGTACCGAACAGTAAGTGGGTCTGAGTCCCACCGTTCTGGAGTTTTCCAGGTTTGTGGTGCCTCTGCATTACTGAAAGTCTTGTGAGAGAAGCCGATGGCTGGGTCCTCCTTTCAGGATCTGATGTAGTGGGTGTGGAGCAAGGCCCAGAAATATGCATTTGGCCTATTTTATCCACTTCTGATACGCACTGGAGTTGGAGAACACCCGGCTTAGGAAACCTTCTTCTAAGTACAGTGAAAGGGCAGCGTGACATCACATATTTGGATCTTGATTCTGGAACTATAAATTCAGGAGAAGAACCAGATGGCCCTTTCCAGTTCCATGTACCTGTCGCTTCCCTCCCTGTACAGGGAATGGAAGTGAGGATGACGGCTGGAAGCCAAGGCAGAGGAGTGAGATTTAAGATGCTGGGTAATGTGTCCTCTCTGCAGGGCTGTAATGACTGTTACCAATCCTCAGAGTCTTCAAAGGTTTTGCTAGGTGGACGAACCAATCACCTAAATGTCCCAGGGGGAACAGAAGAAGGCTCATTCTCAAGCAGGCACTTCTCAGATACAGCGTGAGGAACGGTCTGTGGTCCTGCCTCTGGGACTGACTCAGGTTGGAGGAGCCCGAGGCTGGAGATTGGGAAGGCTGAGGTCCTGAGAGGGCCCAGCCATGTAGCTGGAGGCTGGCCAGGTTCCAGAGGCATCTATATCAGCACAGCTCTATGCGACATTGCAGGTGGGGGCACGGGAAGGACATCGAGGCCAGACTGGAGAAGCTGCATTGATTCAGAATGGGGAAGTTGGGTGGGCCTCACTTTTCACGGCTTTTTTTCCTGTACAGTTTGACATATGTCATTTTTATAAGTTGATACAAAGCTCTTTTCAAGGAACTACAGATTAAAGCCTTTCAAGAAGCTATGCTGGGATGCCCTCTATACAGCAGTGACAGTCACTGTACCAGGAATGGTAATAAATAGGAAATTTATTTTGACCAGCAAGTCATAAAGGGATTTTTATGCACATGAGTGTACTTATCCTTATGGATTTGTAACAACCCCTGGGAGGTAGGAAAGGCAGGCTGGAAAAGCAAGGCACCGCTGCTCCATGTGGGCCACAAGTTGGAACTTGGGTCTCCATTTTTAAAGCTCAGAGGGGAGGGAGCTTGGGGAAGACTGGAAAGTGTGTTCAGCAGAACTGATTGCCGTGTGTTGCTATTTTTAGCAAGCACACCTGTTGTGCTCTCAGAGTGATTGCAAATACCTTTACTTGACTGATCAAGTGCATATAATCAGTGTTCTGCCCAGAAGTTGGAAAATATCTTTTGTTTCTTACAATTACTTCACTCTGATACAGCTCAGTCCATGAGAAAGCCTTTTATTGGCAGACCCTGGATTTCCTTTTCTGTAGCTATCAGCTGTCTGGTCACCATCTGTCTTCCCTTGGTCCCTTAATCTCTCTTTCTCTTTTTACATGAAAATCTTAGAGGAAGTACATAATGCTACATCTTTAAAGAGCCTCCAAGTAGCTCAGTTCCTTTGACCCAGTAATTGCATCTTTCTAGAACCTAGCCTAAAGAAAATTAAAATCAGCCTAAGAAAATAATCCCAAAGCTCTGTGTACGAAGATGTTCAACAGAGTATTGTTTATAATAGCAAAGACAGATAAATCAATTCAAGTATTCAACAGCAGAAGGGTGATAAGTCAATTAAATGCCCATTTGAGAAAAACGTGATGAGATCATTAAAATGATGGATATGGGGAGTATGTAAGAACAAGGGAGAGGGCGCTCACTGTACTGTTCAGTGAAGATACACACCTGCTTGTATTGTATAATTATGGTCCTTAGAAAAACCCCAATAAACCAAAGCCATACAATCTCTATGCAAAAAAGGTTGAAAAAAAATTCCAGAGTGTTCAGAATATTTTTTGATGGCTAAAATATTAATTTTCAATTTTTCTCTTTTCTAGTTTTATGATAACATATGTGTCTAACTTTTGAAATGGGAAGATGAGAAATCCTTTGGCTCTTAGTGTGGGAAGTGATTAAGATGAGGGACTAGATATAGATTTGGGCTTTAATGAGAGCCTGGTCCCTCAGGATGTTTGTGGCCTGGAACAGTCACTAAGACCTCTGTTTGCACAGCTGGAGAATGGGGCTACATCATACTAAATGGACTTTTGAGTGGAGATTAATTTACTAAAATTCATGGCATATAGTTGGGACCCTATCATCAAAAAGGATTGAATGAATTACTATTAGTCAAATGACATCTGGTGGAGGATGGCAGGCAAGTTCCATCCTCATTTCCACGTAGGACCAGATGTTTATTCATTCATCCCACGAACATGTATTGTTTATCCTGATCAGGAAGTAGCGGCAAAAGAATGGCTTCTGTGTCAATAACATCAGTCTCATGAGACATAACAAGCCAAGGAGAGAGAACAGAAAATTGGAGAGAAATCAGGCTCTATAATTGAAAGAATAAAAAACAGAGTAAAATAGAAAAAAATCAATGCATCAGATTTTTAAAGCTTTTATTCCATTTAACCCTCACAACAGTCCTTTAAAATGGAAATGATGTTCATTCCACTTTGGCAGATGGGCTCCAAGAGGTCCAAGCCCCACAGCAAAGGCAGAGTGGGACTTCCCTCTCCGGCTGGGGGATGCTAAGACCTCACACCAAGCCACCTCCCAACCTGCAGGAGAAGGTGCCTGTCTACCATGCAGGGCACCCGGCCACCTCCCCACCCACAATATCCCCTGGGGTGGGGTGAACTCATCTCTTCCTCTCTGGGGGAGAGCAGTAAGTAACTTTATTGCTCAGGAGCAGTAAAGAACTTCTGGGGTTGGGGACTTAGCAAGCCAGGAAGGTTAGAAACTTGGAACACATCCAAGTTAAGACTTAAAGACCCTGATGCCTTGAGGGAAAGAGGGATCTTCTCTGGTAAGGTCCTGCTGTCTGTGGCATGTATGGTGTATCAGTTCTCACCCTGTGAGCAGGTAGCAAGGCTCTGGAGCAATACTCAGCAGATGTTTAGTAGGGCTTTGGGTGGCCACCCAGCCTGGTGTTAGCTTGGGGTGGAAAGATGTCCTCATGAGCCATTTGAGGAGATGAAACACATCAGCACTGAAGATTTTAGGCTAGAAATTTACAGTCCCAAGGAACCAGGATGCAAAAAGGTAGAACTTGCCAGGCCCTTATTTTTCATCACATCCAATTCCTTTGTTTTATAGATGAGTAAACTGAAGACTCACAGAGGGAAAGCACCTTTCCTAAGACCACACAAGAATGCTCCTTCCAGATAAAGTAACCAGGACAGGCTTTTGGAAGCAATGACTCACCTGCTATAACTGGAAACTGGTTTAAAGTACAACCATTCATTCAACCCACATGTTCTGGGTGCTTGCTAGGGCCAGGTCCTCCACTGGGTACCGGGGACATTAAGATGAAGGATAGAAAGGGTACCCTGAAGGTGCCCCTGGGTGTAGAGAGGCAATGGAGATGTTGAGAGATGGGAGAGTACCAGTGGTAAGCAGGGGTGTGTGCGCGTGCGTGCATGCATGCGTGCGTGTGTGTGTGCGTAGACTTGGAGGTAAAGTTGGGCTGTAAAATGATGAGTTACTGTTGTGGAAAAAGGGGAGTGAGTCAGAGGGAAAGGCATGGGGAAAAGCTCAGATCCTTGAGCAAACATAGCTCCCTCGGGGAATGACACAACATTGGTAATGGCTGGAACAGAGTGTCTTGGGGGTAACTGACGGGGCCACGCATGTCAGGGTTGGGCCTGGGCAAGGGTTGGAAGATGGGGCTCCTGCTGTTCCAGATAGATTGGAGTCTAGGAATCAAGAGGACAACTGTTTGTGCAGGACACTGTAATGTGCTGTGGAAGTACCAAGTGCTGAAAGGTAGCTTTGGAGGAAAAGACCCCTGAGGGCATCTGAGAAAGCTTCCTGGAGGAGGAGGCATTTGAGCTGAGCAATAGAAGAAGTGTTGGATTTATATCAGAGAAGCTAGAGGATCTGAAGTTCTGAGAAACAGAAAAGAGAAGATGTAGATTTGGGGTCAGGAAACTGGCAGGCACAGTGAACACTTTATTGGACAGAGCATGACATCAGCTATGCACCTGAATCCCAGGAAGCTTTAAACTCTGGAACCACAAAACTGTTCATTGAAAAGAGAGTTTTGTCCTTTTATCTGTTTGTCTCTTCTTTGTAAGGGAGAATCTCTTTTTTGTTTATGACTTGTCCTATAAGTAGCATTTTCGTCATTCTTATAAGACCACGATACATAATATATTAGCCATGGTTATTCTCTTATTATTTTGTCACGAAATTTTTTCCTATAGGAGTAAGAAGAGTGTTTCTTATATTTTATTTTTCTTTTTTGCGGGGGCGGGGGTACTGGGAATTGAACTCAGGACCTTGTGCTTGCCAGGCAGGCGCTTGTGCTACTGAGCTATAACCTTGGCCCTATATTTTATTTTTAATATTGATTTATATTACAGTAAAATAAAAAAGAAACTGTGCTTTCTTTTTAGATAAGAGGAAGTCGCATAAGGTCCCCAGGGAGGGTGGTGTGGCCTGACTGTCTTGTGAGGTCTGACTTTCCAGAATGCCTCAGTTGTACCAAATATGCCTGGAACTTTCATCAGGGTGGGGAGAGAGCGGAAGCAACATTACCAAGCTGAACAAGGACAGAAGAACAGCTCCTGCTTCCTGGTTAGTGAGGAGAAGGAGATGGGCCAGTACAGATGGATACACCTTCAGGGCATGGCTTCTGCAATGCTTAGTCCAGCAGCCTTGTACCCTGAGGACGAGCTGTGTCCACTGAGAGGGGTGCTTAGCTAGGCGCCTCTGCCATATGGGTCCTGGAGACCAAAGGTATCATGCAAGACCCTGCCTCTGAGCTTCCTGGGCAGGCACAGAAAGGAGGTCACACAGAGACCCTTGCTCACTGAGACCACGCAGGAGTGTTAGGCCAAGGGCAAACCTGGCAAGTATCCCTCTCTGTGCTGGGGGCTGGGAGGGCACAATTACAAGCAGGGTACAGGCCTGGGGCAAGCAACCGTTCCAATTTTAGAACTGAAAGCCTCAGTTCGTAGGAGACTCCTCAGTCCTAGGCAGACCACGATGGTTGGTTATCCTGGACTGATTCACCAGAGGCCATAAAAACCAATTGTATATTTTAAGCAGTTGCAGCCCTGAGAAAAGCCCTACAACTGATGACTTCATTGGCACAAAGTTACTAATCGCTTTGCCTCCTTGTCCTTTTTATATCTGTAAAATCTGTCCTGGTGGTTCCTCTTCTGCTAGTATTGACAATTTGCTCTCTGTCTGTCTTTCCTGATCAGCCTGGCTACAGGTTTATTAATTTTATTTTTGTAAAAATCTTTTGGCTTGATTGTTTTTCTCTAATTATTTTATCAATCACAACTATGATTTTAATTGTCTCATATTTTGTGCTTACTTTTTGTTTAATTTATTCTTTTTAGTTTCTTAACAAGGCAGTAGGGGTCACTGATTTGAGACTTCTCTTCCTAGTAAAGGTATTTACTTATATAAATTTGCCTCTCAGTTTAGCTCTAGGGACATCCACAATTTTTATATGATAGGTTTTCACTTTATGCAGCTCAAAATACTTTTTAATTTCCCCTTTGATTTCTTCTTTAGCCCATAGATTATTTGGAAGTGTGTTATTTTATTTCTCATTACTTGGGAGATTTTCCAGGTATCTTTCTGTTATTGACTTTTAATGTAATTCTATTATGATCACAACATATTCTGTATGACCTGAATCCTTTCAAGCTTATGGGGCAGAATATGGTCTGTGTTGGTAAATGTCCCATGTGTACTTGAAAAGAATGTAATGTGTGTTTTACCATTATTACACAGGGCACCGTATAGATGTCTATTACACAAGGTGCTGTGTAGATGTCTGTTAGGCCAACTTAAGTGATTGTATTTTTCCAAATCTTGTATGTCTTTGAGGATTTTTTGCCTACTTGTCCTATAAATTTTTTAGAGAACGATTTTAAGTACTTCAACCATAATTGTGGATTTGTCTTTTTTATGCAGTCCTATCAGGTTTTGCTTCTTGGATTTTGGAGCTCTCCTACTACGTTTATGAATGTTTAGGATTGTTATGGCCTCTTGAATACCTTTCCTTGACCTTTTTCTTCAAGACTCTCTTTCTCCCTGGACGTATTATTTGCTCTGAATCTAACTTTGTCTGATATTAGTATGGTCATTTCAATTTCCTCTTAATTAGTTTAAGTATGGTATATATATTTCCCTCCTTTTAACTCTTTGCATCTTTATATTTAAAATACACTCCTTTTATACCTAGCATATAGCTAGGACTTGCTTTTTTATTCAGTGTGGCAATCTATCTTTTGTCTTGTCTAAACCATTAGTATTCAGTGTGATTACTGATGTACTAGGTTTAAGCCTATCATCTTGTTAGATGCCTTCTGCTGGTCTCACTAGTTCTCCATATTACTTTCCCTCATTTTTTGCCTTCTGTGAGGCTAATTGGAGGCAGATTACATTTTGGAGTAAAATTGGACTACTTTTGTAGTTCCATTTATACCCTTCATTGGATTATCAGATAGAGCTCTATTTTTTCTATGTTAGTGGTTGCTATAGGGTATACATCTTTAACTTATCAAAATCTGCCTTAAAGCGATGTTACAGCTCTTCACATACAGTACAAGAATCTCATAATAATATTTTTCCATTTTATCCTCTTGGTCTTTGTGCTAATGTTGGCATTCCTTTTATTTAGACTGACATTATTTAATCAGTCAGTCATATTTTAAAGTAAATTTAAGTAATAAAATATCTTCCATATTTATCAAACTAGTTACAATTTCTGGTGCTTTTTACTCTTTTCAGGTGGAATCATATTTCCATCGGGCGTCATTCTCCTCTTGAAGGAAAAGGCTTTTTGAATACATACCTACTAATGAGAGATCCATTAGAGTAAGGCTGGACTGGATCTCTAGCTTTTTTATATGTCTGAAACAGTCTTTATTTTGCCTATTTTTAGAAGATATTTTCCCCGGATATAAAATTTTAGATCAACAGTCTCCCTCTCTTTCAGTATTACTCAGCCTTATCCTTATTCCTCTGAGTGTAGTGAGATATTTCTTTCTGCATGCTTTCAAGATTTATGACGAGTTTTGAGCAATTTTGGTGTAGTTTTCTTCAGGTTTCTTGGGATTGAAGTTCCTTGAGATTTTCAGATATATGGGTTTATAGTTTGTATCAAATTGGGAGAGGATTTGACCATCATTTCTTCAAAGATTTTTCTGCATCCTTTTATTTCTCCAAAGACTTCACACATACATTAAGCCATTTGAAATTGTTCCACTGCTGAGAGTCATTTAAAAAGTTCTCCTTTCTCTGTTTTATTTTCTGTTTCTTGAGATTAACTAATCTTTCCTTCTGTGTTATCAAATTTACTGTTAATCATATCCAGTGTACTTTTAACTTCAGACATTATGGCTTTTATCTCTAGAGATTCAGTTCAGGTCTTTAGAAATATATATATATACTCTATATTTGTATTTTGAACATACGGAGTTAGTTATGATTTTAGTGTCTTTTTGGTCATTTTTAACATATGTTAGTTGTGGATGTTTCTTTATTGATTGATCATTCTTCTTATTATAGGTCATTTTTTCTTCCTTATTTGCATGTCTAGTACCCTTTGATTAGATGCCAGAGATTATGAATTTACCACACTGGGTGTTGGATATTTTTGTATAACTATAAATATCCTCATCATTGTTCTAGAACATACTTTAGTTACTTGAAAACAGCTTACCCCTTTGCAGTTTTACTCTGATATTTGAATCAGAACAGCTTATATTCTAGGACTGATTATTACCCATTTCTGAATGAAGGCCTTGTGGATACATTACTTAATGTCCTATAAGTTTTTCCAGTTTGGCTGGTCAGCACAGGCACAATTCTCATTTGTGGGAATGCAGCACTGACCCTCTAACCCCCTCCAATCTTTCTCTCCTGGCCTTGAGTGGTTTTCTCATAGGCATACCCCAGTAAGCTCCCTGCTGACTTCTTATAGAGGAACTTGACATACATTTGGTGTTCTCGCTTCCCCTCTTCAATACCCTATCTTGTGACCTTTAATCACTTTGGTCTTCCTGGTGTCTTAGATCTCTGTGTCCTCAACTTAGGAGGTCAGTGGATTCATGCCTGGGTCTCTCCACACTACCTTGCACTGGGAGTGCAACTATCAAAAACTATCAAAAATAAGCTGGGGTGAAAACAAGGTTCACCTTTTCTTATCTGTCATATGTCTGATGTCACTGTCTTTTGTCTCCTGATACTCAGTGTCTGAAGATTGTTCCCTGTATATTTTGTCTTTGCTGTTGTCTGAGGAGAGATGGTAAGCTGACAGTCTGTTGTTACAGCTTGGCCAGAAACAATCAGAGACTCCACTACCACCACTGACTGGGCCTAAGACCTCATCACCAGACCAACTTTGATACCATTCCTAAGGGAAGAGCATACTTGAATTAGGTGTGCCAGACTCTACTGCACGTCACTGCCTAGCCCCTGGGGAAGGAGTAAGGCAGGTACTTCACAAGTAAAGTATTGTGCATGGCTATTACCAAATCTGATTCTCTTAAAAGCCGAATGAAACAATTAGGCATTAGTATCCCACTTGACAGGTAGGGAGTCTGGGCCCTAGAGATGTATCAGGATCTACCCATTGTGTCTAGACAGTGACTGATAGAGTGAGGACTCTAACCAGGCCTCCTGCTCTCTGCTCCGGGGCTGGGTTTGCTGCTCTCTCTTTTCTGAATTGCAAGGCAGCAGGTAGGAGGCTTAGCTTTTGTTCCTGATCTGTAATGACACATTCATCTCCCCACTGGGCAAAAGGTGAATAATCCAGCTCCCTGCTAGAAAACACATGGGAAAGCGATGTCACAGTAAAGGCCATCCCAGGTGGGCTCCAGTGCTGCCTGGATGCCAGGAATATGAGATACTGTCCTGTGTTTTTGATGTTGCCATGGTGTGTGGGCCAAGTGCGAGGCATTTCCTTGGAAAATTTCAACAGTGACTCACTCTCATTTCTACCAGGGTCAAATAAAGACAGGGTAAGTGGGGGGATTAGTCAGGAGTGAAACCAGGGCACAGATAGTAGCAATGTTTGCTGCCCATCGGAAGCATTTTGTGATCAGGAAGTGGTTTCTTAGAAGCTTGTAAAACAACGCAATAGCAGTGACATTTGAAGAGAAATTGGCATTTGGAAGAGACACTGCCACTCTGTGATGAATCTCTTTAGTCAAGGGTTTCATTTCCTCTCGCTTGCCAAGAGTTCTGGCCACATGGGAAGGGTGGGAAGCTCTGGCCCCTTTGATTGCAGAGCAGGATGCAGTGGTAGAAGGAGCCCAGGCTTTGGAGTTTGAAAGGCCTGGGTTTGAAATGCACCTGTCCACTACCAAAAGTTTAGTTTCTCCATCTGTTAGATGAGACCAGGGAAGCCGATCCCGTGAAGGGGTTGTGAAAAGGCAGCCTGGTGCATGGCGCCTGCACATACTCATTGTCACACTGGTGTCCCCAGACACTGAGAACTAGGAGTAAGGGAGGTGGCTCGGTGGGCTCCAGTCAGGACCTGAGATGGTGCTGAGACCTTCTGTGACAGAAGAAAGTTTAGGGAAAATGGTCTGAGCAAGAGAAGAAGAAAACTTCAAACCCATTGAGCAAAGTAGACCAGAGATGACCATGGGACCTGCTCTACCTAGATCCCTACAGGGAGGTCCCAGTCACTGTGGGCTTTGGACAAATGGAGTTTAAGAGGCGGTGAGACCATATATGTGAGGCTATGAACCCTGCCGGCAGAATGAGAGAAGGAGAGAGAGGGAGAGAGAGAGAGAGAATGTTCAGCCCTTGGTGGCCGGCCAGGTCTTTGCTTCTTTGTCTCCAGTGACCATCACCCTCTGCTGGATTTATCCTCCGAGGCATCTGCTTCTTGTATCTGCCCCCCCCCCCCCAGAGGGCCTCACTAAGGCAGAAACAAACACTGACATACGCAAGGAGAAGTCTGCAAGTAAAGATACTAAAACCATCAGCATTCCCTTCTCTAAGAGGATGCTACGGGACTTCTCCCATTTTCCCACACCCCGTATTCTATAATAGGCATATTTTGGGATCTTCATGGCAAAAAAAAAAAGCAGGGCCTACAGGCTAGGGTAGTTGCATTTGGCTCTTGCTCATATCCCTGCCATACTCTCTCCCCATAGTTTTTAGAGGCACTGTGCCTGTGCTGGACCCATGTCTGCGTAGCCTCTTCCTTTTCCTGGGGTCTTCTGGTAATTTTTCATCTTCTAAGGTGATCTTCCTTTCATCCCACCTGGGTTCCTCATGGCACTTGCCCTGAGGAGGACCCATTCTGTGCTGGGTTGCTCTGTCTCTGAGTTCCTCCCAGCCCTGCTCTCTTGGTCAGAATAAGAGCAGAGTCTCCCTAAGTGACTGAAGACAATGCTTTTCAATGTTTATAGCCTGGGTGCTGGTGTTATGATGATCCAATCCCCAGGTCTGTTAGTTTCTAGCTGTGCATTCTTGGGCAGTTTCCAGTTTTACCTTCTGTTGAAGAGTTTCTAGTCCTTTTTGCCTGATTCGATTTGAGAAGAACAGCTGAGCTAATGGGTGTGAGGATCTGGAAAGGTTCTGGACTCCGTGGAGAAGACCTTAAAGGATGACAATGATCCTTGAAATAATCCTGATTCTTTGACAGTCTTCCTCAGAGTGGTAGTGGTGTCCACTGCTGCATCTTAGAGAGGTGGGGAGGCCTGGCTCCTAACTGAGTCTCTGCCTGTGTCTTGCACCACACTCTTCTCCTCCATGTACCAGTAGGAAGTGCCAGAAATACCTTCAGGGAAGGAGGAAGGCAAGGTCTTTCTGTCACCCTTTGGGTCACAGAGTAGGTGCCCCATGGCGGGGCTGGCTTGGATGCTTGCTTTCCAGGCTGCCTTGACCGCCCCAGAGAGACCCTCCCCTGACCAGGCTGCTTCTGTTGTTGGCTCCCATCCAGCCTGGTGGAAGAGAGTTGGGAGCTCACCTGAGTTTAGTCCAGTGCAATTCAACTTAGCACACACCGGCAGAGCCCCTATTTTGGATTCAGCGTGGAGACAGGCACTAAGCATGATGGAGTAAGTTCGCAGTCCCAGAGACAGAAACAACGAGGTATCGACCTGGAAGTGCTATCCCAGGTGTCCTGACTGGGGCAGAAAGAGGTGACTTCCTAAATCCGAAAGGGGAACGTCCTGGTGATGCAGCCCAGAAACTGCATGGAACAGTGAAGGACAGCTGTCAATCAAACTGCCTGACCAACACCATCCTATCTAATTGGATCCCATCAAAATTAGTGAGCTGATAGAATGCATCCCACCTGCAGGGAGGCCAAGCACTGCTGGGACCTGCGTACTCTTCAGTGAGCTTGGAGAAATGCGATTTACAGTCCTAGACATGGAGTGGAAAGGAGGCATTTAAGAAATAAACAGAATTAACTTCAATAACACAAAGATCTTCTACAAAAGTTGGTTTTCCTAAAGGGAGATGTCATAGTTGCAGGATTGTCCCCATGACCCCTGCAGGTGCTAGGAGCAGCAGCTGGGTCTAGCAGAGGCTATCTGTGTGGGAGGCATTACAGGAGCCCTCAAGGGAGGAGATGACCCTGGCTGGAGAGAACGTATTCTCCCCTTCTTCATGTGAGCCTGTCTGTTAGCGCTGAGGTACAAATCATTAAATATGTTTTTGTAAGTGGTCACATTATTCATGTCCTTAAAAACTGCACAATTAATACACGATTACACAAAAAGTATTCCTGTTATAAATATTTGAGGGATCCAGAAAAAGTGAAAAATCTTTCTGCATATTCAACTCTCTTCCCTTCCTCTGAGCCAGTCAGTATGAGGTGTACCTCTCTGGAATTTCTCTGTTTGCTAATAGGCAGACACGTACATGTACAGAAGTATAGTATGTGGGCACTTTTAATACAAATGGGACTACAAGGTATGTATTATTCTGCACCTTGGTTCTTTTCACTTCCAATAAGTCGTGGAAATTTTCCCCAAGGGACCTCCAAATCTTGCTTGCCTGGTTTAACTGTTGCAGAGGGTTGGGGCAATGAATATGCATTTCCCTCCTTAATGTAATCATCCTATTGATGAACATTTAAATCATTTGTAATTTTTCGCTCATACAAACAGTGCTGCCAGAAAGATTTCCACTCATTTTTCTTGGTGTACCTGTGTCTGGCTGATCTTGAGGGCAGATACCAGGAAGTGGAAACTGCCAGATTGAAGAGAATGTGTGTTTTTACTCTTCATGGATTTTGCCTAATCTCCATCCCTCAACCCAGAGGCTCTACTAGTTTATGTTGCCCTCAACAACTTTTGCATCTGCCCTCACCAGAGATGGATGGCTTTGAGGCTGGGGTTCAGTCTTCCTCTGCTTGTGCCTTTTGTGGTCCCCTTGCCTCTCTTATAGACCTGGGTCTGACACCATCTTTTTTCTCTCTGTTGCCCAAATGCACCAAAAGTTCCACTTTTAGGACTGTTGCTATCTCAACACATATGGCAGAAAACCAGTCTGAAATGATGACTTTCCTTTCAGAATGAGTTTTCTTCCGTAAGAGCACCTGCTGCAGGTGAACCAGTGTTGCTTAGGCTGGCCATGCACCCATTCATGGGGTTATGGGGTTATGAGCTGTGTTCATTGCTACAGAGCCCTGGCCTTCGACAGGTATTTTCTAGTTGGCATGGAGCAAGACATGCAAATAACTAGTGTCATTATGTACATTTATATTAATAGACTGTCAGCTTCTGTTAAAACTTTTTAAATGCAAAAAGTGAGAGACAGAGAGAGAGAGAGAGAGAGAGAGAGAGAGAGAGAGAGAGAGAAAGAGAGAGAATATCTCAGTAGAGGCATCTCAGGGATATAGCAGTCTGATAGGCACCAAAATTTACTACCCCACACAGAATGATTACTGGGGATGTCCAGCCTGCTTGTCACAACATAAACAAATTGAGGGACTTCCATGGCCCTGATGCCTGGGAAACAGTTGTTTCAAGTATGAGGGAGATGAGAGAACAAGAAAGAGATGTCTTGTTCAAGGATCCTCT
The DNA here is from genome assembly GCA_004027595.1 of Dinomys branickii. Lineage (NCBI taxonomy): Eukaryota > Metazoa > Chordata > Mammalia > Rodentia > Dinomyidae > Dinomys > Dinomys branickii. The sequence goes on along the minus strand of PVLD010005953.1, from coordinate 69,516 downwards.
TCCCCTGCCTTTGCCAAGGAAGCATGCCATCTGCGAGGAAGGTTCATAATCTTTCATTCATTCCCACTGACACCACTAACAGATTTGTTTGTAATTATTTAAACTTCTCTATTGGCAGCAACAACAACAAAGAAACAGCTTTTAGCCTATGTATGGGAAATGTCCTCTACAGATTATCTTTTTCCTTCTATAGAAAAGTCAGCAATCGAGGCCGCACTGTTGAGAGTTCAGCCAGCAAGTGACTCATGCATCAAAAGATAACATGGCTGTGGACACAGGACCTGACCAAGGGATGTTCTGATTTATTAACTCATCTCCTGGGTAAGATAACGTGGGTGAATCAATAGACATTAGGTCTTTTCCTGCTCCCTGAGCCCAAGAAGATAAGCACTCAGCTTTTGGTGTTGGAGCCATTGTGAAGGGGACAACAGGGCAAGTTCTGCCCCTGTGGGTACCAGTGAGGGAGGGCACCACACAGGGCCTAGACTTTGGCCCCAGGCTATGGCTGCCTTACCAGTTAGTGCCACTGTTAGCTTACCTTTTAATGTGCTCAGCAAAATGATCTTCCTCCCCATATCTTTCTTTAGTTCCTAGTGTTAAAGAGTTTAAATTCAGTTACAGCCTATCTGAAGGTTAAGCAGAACATAAGTGGACTGTGAGTTATGGAAGTTAGTCCTCAGAGATACTACTACAACATTCCATCTATCCTTCTCTCTCAGAATGATAAGAAGTGTACAGTGTACAAGGGGCACATTACATAGACAGATATAGCTCTTAAACCATGATTGATGATTGGTTGATTGGATGAATTTCCTGCTGGGCTGTCAGCTCTGAAAAGAACCAGGCCAGTCTTGCTCAAGGCTGTGCTTCCTACTGCAGTGCCTGGAGTGTTCAAGTGAGTTAGTGAAATGACCAAGGAATAGGGCATGGGGAGAAGGCTCCAGGCTTGGACGTGAGCTCAATGCGGATCAGAGGGGAAGCATGCGGTAAGCAGTGAGATATAACATCGCGAAAATCGACAGCTGGAGCCGAGATGTGGAATTTAGACTTTATTGTGTGTATGGGAAAGACATTAATGAGTATCACGTGTACCTTTATTCATTCATCCCACCCAATATCACTTACCAATCACCTTCGTGTGAGATACCATGCAAAGTGCTGAGATATAAATAACAGAAGTAAGATAGTATCGTATCCTCAAAGAGTTCTCAAACTGGTAAGGAAGACAGATAAGCAAACAGATGAGCATAATGTGTGCACTGTGGCAGAACAGAATGTGTGCACGGAACACTCTGGGATGGCCTGCGGGTGCAGGTCCACTTCAGCTGACTCTTGCAGGAAGCCATGCATAGGAGGAGTTCGGTGAGGACAAGGCAGGAAGGGTGTCGTGGGTGGAGAGAGGGAGGAGCGAGTGTGAGATACTCGGGAGTAAGACGTGATACAGTGTAGCTGTGTGGGAAGGTAGGGCTGGGGTGGGACGGTGCAGTATAGAGTGAGACGCCACTGAAGAAGGAGGCAGGAGCCAGGCCAGGGAGGTATGGGAAGAGGTTCCTAGGTTCTACCCTGTGGTTGGTGAGGGAGGGAAATGCTCTGAGTTGTACTTTAAGGCAGATGTTAGGGCTGGGGATGTAGCTCAGTGGTAGAGAACTAGCTAGCATATGTGAGGCTGTGGGTTCAATTCCTAGCACTGCAAACAAACAAAGTACAAAATTATTATATTGATGCAGAGAACGGACTGAGAGAGTCCATTCTGGACCTGTGGATGGGACTGAGAAAGTCAGGATGGGCAACAGGAAGACCAGCACAACACCAGCTGCAGTCTTATGCGGGTGAGCAACCATGAAGACAAGCGCCGCAGCAGTGCTTGGGGGGAGTGTTAATGATAGCCAGCATTTACGGGGCACTTATTCTATATCAGGAATGTTTGTACGGGTATTACACTGTATGAACGCGCTTGTCCGGGTACCTTCTGAGGTAGAAACTATCATAATCCACACTTTACATGAGAAGAATAAGGCACAAGATCCCAGATTAATGAATGGAGATTTGTCCTCAGGCCCTTTACAGGAGTGGGAAATCTAGAGGAACACCAGTTTTGGGGTGCAGATGGGGAGGCAGGAGAAGAGAATTGAGCTCAGTGGATGCTATTGATTTGAGATGCTTGTAGGACTCCGCAGGAGAGGTCCTTGGACTCCCAGGGAGCTGGTGATGCCCTGTGACTCAGAGCAGAGGGGAGTCAGCAGCACCTGGATTTTTAGGTCTGCAGCTCAAGAAATAAGGCGCAATCTGAGAATCATGGGAAAAGTGCACTCAATCAGGGTGATGCGGGGGGCAAAACAGCATCCTGGAGTGCCTCATACATAAGGGTGAATAGAGAAAAGATGGCTTAGACAGAGGACTAAGTACAAGAGGGTGGAGAGATGAGAAGACCAGACATTAGTGGTCAAGAGTGACTAAAGGAGCGCATGGTCAACAGCCCACACGTGCTTGAGAACCAAGGTAGGACCAAGATGGAGGTGTGTTCTTGTCAACAAAAGTTGGGTTTAACTATAAAGATTCCACGGGCAGCCTTGATGAAGACAGGTTTCTGATGAGGGCTAGTGATGGGCTGGGAAGTGGGAGAGAGGAAGTGAATCCACACACAGGAGCAGAGCGACCTCCTCAGAGGCTCTGTTAGGCAGGAAAGGAGATGGAGAGGCAGGGCAGAGGGAGGCATTACAGAGAATGACTTTATTTCCTCCTAAGACTTGTGGATATTTTATAGGATTCAATTTTTTATTCTTTCAGCAGAGCTGAGCACAATACCTAGCTCAGTCTAACCAATCAACAATTCTTTTAAGAACTCTTCTCTTCCCTCCCCCACCCTTGCCATCTACTCCTCTTGAAAAAAAAACAACAACAACACCTCATATTGTGCAGGGAAAAATGATGAAAACCTTGTTCTTGGAAAACTATCTGGAGATCTGAAGAAATTTCTGCTTTGGGGGCTGAGTGGAAATCAGCAATTAAGTAGCTGTGCTAGTAGACATTTGATCAATTCTTATTTCCAGACCACTTGTGGGAAACAGTATATCCTGTGGATGTGAAGGGGGTGACCACACAACAGGCCATGTAACCGGTCATGTCTTCATATCTCCAGCTTTGGCAGTTTGGAAGTTGCTGAAGGTATGTGTAATAAATCCTCTCTGCCTTGGGGGAAAAACCAACAAAAAACAACCGGGCATGCCTCCATTGCTAATGGGGCCCATGGAACACAGATACAGGACCAAGGACTGGTTGTCAGATTGACAAATGAATCTACTCTTCTGAAAGGCTCTCAGGAAGTTGAATCTGGAAGCTTGAGAGGATCTGTCATAAGCAGGCTGCAGGTGCCCTACCCAACAGCTGGGCCTTTTTATTTGGGGGAGGGGTAGAGAATATTGTTGCAAGTCACAATGGGATTGCTTCCAAATGTTGGACATCTGACCAACCTATGCCAAAGGCAAAAGCTCAGCTTTCTGCAGGAGCCAGCTGGGCCCAGACATTCTACCAAAGACCTAATGGGCTGGTAGGACCTGAACATTTGTATGTGCCTCTATTTACAGCCTCAAAGAGGAGGGCGGGCAGCTGTTGGATACAGGCTGTGGTGTGACTACAGGCTTTCTCAGGGTACACTGGATACAAACCAGGTGAGCATGCACCATCAAGTCCAGGGTGTGGGATGGGAACTCTTCTTACTCCTGCTGGTTGCAAGCTGGTGGTGGAAAGGGGTCTTGGTGAGAAAGACCTGTGTCTAGGCAGGGACTTTCAACCCTGGCTCCTCAAGCTGTTTCTGAAGACTACAAAATATGAAACCAGGGCCCTGTTTTCCAGGGAATTTTATGAATCATGAAGTCAACCACCCAGGATCTCCAAGTTGATTCTCAGGCCCATTAAGAAGTACAGACGAGGTGACTGAATAAATACTTGATGAAAATATGAATAAACATTCAGAAAACAAGAACTACCACCAGGTTCTTTGAGGAAGGGGTGGTAGACAATGAAAGTCTTTTGATATCAAATCATGACTGGAAGTCTTATCAGAATTGGCAGTCAGTTTGAATTAGGTATAAGGAGTTTGACTGTCACTGTTAATGCTGCAGACAGTTTGGGGTGGGGGGTTCTTACACTTGCACACATGAACAGCCAGTCCTGTGCTCACACACATATGTTCAGTCATTCACTTAGTTCTCCCTAAATTTCAGAAACCATTGTGGATTTTCCTATCAGTTCACTCACTCTCATCTATATAGATGGCTTCTGGATCTGTATTTTTAGCCCTGACCCCTTTCATGAGTTTTCAACTGGATTAGAATCTCTAGCTTTGCAGATAGAAATAAAGATACCATGGTCTTTCCCAATCTGCTTAGCCACAGGGGCAGGAGGGGTTTCAGGGTAGATTTTAATGGGAGTTTAGGGGAGGGGAGAAAGCAAGGGGAGCATTGAGTGCAGTATTTGACTGTCTGTTCATTCTTTTGATAACACACACACTTAGTGAGCCCATCTGTAAGCAAGATTCTGGGGATTTAGAACCCAGAAGACACAATCCCAGCCCTCAGAGAGCTCCCAGGTTTCAGTGAGCCCAGGGCTGACTTCTGGAGGGTGGAGAAGGAAGTTCCAAGAGCTAGGCATCAGGAGCAGTGATCTACAAGTGCAAATACGCCTATAAGGAGAGGTTTGCATCTTTTAAGAGTGTGATAAAAAAATCCCTTGAACCCCGTTTCATTCTGCCTACTCCAAGGCAGGGGCTAGCTCTTGCCTGTCTTCACAGCCCAAGAGTATCTGGTACTCAATGGATAAATACTTGGTGAAGGAATCAATGAATATGTACAGTGTTTTAGGGCACCACTAACTGGCCTTGGAGAGTAGCAGGAAAGGACAGGGAAGGTCTGGAAGCGTGAATGAAAGGGTCTTTTCCAGTAGGTGAGAGAAGGGAAGAGTCGTGGGCAGAGGGTATATTGGGTGCAGGCGTCCAAGAGCCTGGAGTGCGTGGTGGATGGTTTTCTTCTGCTGGAATGTAGGGTCTGTGCTGCCGACCACCAGGAGATGGTGAAGCTGGAGACATGAGTGGGGCCCTCAGAGCCACTGAGGTGCCTATCTTTGTGCAAGTTACAAGCAGTCCTAGAACGTAACGGTTTAAAGTTGGGCAGAGGGGGCTGGGGATATAGCTCAGTGGAATAAGCGTCTGCCTAGCAAGCGCAGGGTCCTGAGTTCGATCCCCAGTACTGACAAAAAAAAAAATAAAGTTGGGCAGAGATACGACCTCTATATGGGACGAAGAAGGAGCCACCAATGCAGGTGACCAGAACTTCTTGTCGAGAGTTTAGGACTGCTACATATCCCATCTCTTACTTCACATGGTCAGGAACCTAAATTCCTACTCTAGGGCTGGAGAGGGGTTCATCTCCCAATTGGTCTTAACAGCATCCCATGCCAGGGCTGGGGATATAGCTCAGTGGAATAAGCACCTGCCTAGCAAGCGCAGGGTCCTGAGTTCGATCCCCAGTACCGCCAAAAAAAAAAAAAAAAAAAAAGAACAGCATCCCATGCCAACTGGCATGATGGAGGGAATCAGTAGTTGGCAGAACAGATAGTTAGGGCCAGACTTCCAGGTGATCCTTGCACTGACTCCCTGGTGAGTGCTGGAGGCTTTAAAAAGTCATCTAATAGATCCTCCCATTCCACAGACAGGGAAACTGAGGTCTACAGAGGAGGTTACCTACCTAAAGTTCCACGGTATAGTCAGGACTAGAGCCTCTGGGCTCACAGGCTGGTTTGTTCTCCATAGCACTTGGGAGCCTTGTTTCTTTGGGCTTAGAGTAAGAAAACAAAATGCCCAGGTGCCACCCTCTCTGGGCTAGCTCCCGGTGCTCTGTCCCCAGACAGTCTGCCCAAGTCACAGCCATGCACTTTGGTGGAGCTGAAAGAACACAGGCATGGGGACCGGGTAGATTTGGGCTTAGAGCCCAGCCTCACTACTCCCCTAGCTATGTGACCTTGAGCAAGTTACTTAACCATGTAGTTTTTTTTTTTTTTTTTTTTTAACCATGTAGTTTTGTCATCTGCAAAGAGGAGATAAAATACCCTGTTATGGTTGATACAGTGTGTCAACTTGGGGAGTCTAGAGGTTTGGCTTAGTGATTCAGCCGGAAGCCAGGGTGCTTACTTTGTATACATCCTGAGCCTGTGGAAGAGGAGGGCATGGACCTTGTGTGAGAGGTACACTCCTCCTGGGTGGGGGTAGGCTGTTTACAGTGTAAGGGAAGAAAAGAGGCTGCTTGCAGTCATTCCTCCCTTTCTGCTGGTTGCTTTTGCTGTGCTCTGCTGCCATAAACAGTTTGCACTCTGCCATGTGCCACTCTGCTTCGGAACCAGCCAAGTATAAACTAAAACCTCCACAAACTGTAAGCTAAATAAACCCCTTCTTCCTTCATTTTGGGTGTTGGGTATTTTGTCTCAGCAACGAGAAAAAGTAACCAAGACATACCCCTTGTGGAATTCCTGAGGAGGATTAAATGAGGTAGTGCACATCAGGTGTGCTGCAGGGTAATGCCTGGTGGGGAGCCCATGCTCACTTAGTAGTAACCACTGTTGTTCTTCTATTCCTCCAGGTTCCATTCCTGCTCCCAGTACACCACCCCACTGCCTGTCTCTGATGTGGAGGCTCTGGGATCGGGCAGGGGCTCTTACAGCATCTCTGCTAGCCAGGGGAGCATTTCTCAAGGTGTCCCAGAAGGCAGGGAAATACGTTGGCTCGTTTGAGTTTAAGGCAAATTCAGATTTTAAAAAAGCAATCCTGGTTCTGTTTTACAATCTGAGATTACATTCCTTTTGCTTTACAAAGTAAAATTTAAAATAGCAAAAGACATGTGTATGTATATGTGTATGTATGTGGATAATTATACACGGGTGGGAGGACTTTTGCCATGCAGGAGGACTATCCCATTCATTGTACGGTTCCTTTCATTCGCCAGCTCCTCTCAGGGCTCTTACTCTGGAGTCAGTTTTCCTAGTGTGATTCACGCCGACCTTCTCAGAAAGGGCTTTCTGCCCCCCCCCCCCCCCCCCCCGTCTTGTCATCCCTGGCCTTCTTGCAGTGTTTCCTTGAGCTATGAGCCGAGCCAGCAGAAGCTTGGATTGAGAGCAATGTAGCTGCCGTATCTCACAGATACACCATAGGTCGCGGAGGCACCGTGATTTTATGTACCCCCAAGAAAGAAAAACACTGCACTGTAACTGCAAGATCTGATTGATTATAAAACAAATCCTGAGTGCATAAGTGTGAAAAAAAATGCACTTTGTGATTAATAAAAACGTTGTGTTTGAACACCAAGGTTAGCTGGGTAGGCCAGCACACAGCAGAAGGAGAACACACAGGGAGGCCCAGCCCCCAACTGATACTGGGCTTGACGTTACTCTTTCCTTTGTTAAAGGGGGCACTGGTCTGTAGGCTCTTGGAGGGCAGAAACTGGGTCTATCTGCTTTGCCAGCCATCCTCCCGCACTCATTCAACAAATATTTGCTGAATGAATAAATAATATAAAGGCACATTATCAAAGAGCCAAGAAAAGCAAATGAATCATTCATAATTCCCCCATGGTGGGTATTTTGGCTTCTTTCCTTCAAGCCTTATTTCCTATGAATATGCTCTTTTATATACGTGTAAACATAATATATTATTAGATTTAGCTCTGGGATGTGTTTTTGTATTTCTCTATTAATATGAACGAAATGATGAAGTGAGATGATGTGGAAATGCTTCGAAGACTGTAAAATGTTTAACAAATATCTTATTATTAGTTATAATAATCAGAGGAGTACTGCTATGAATGAGGCCGATTGGCCGAGAATACACTTCAGAGGGAACCAGGACTTGGCCTGCCGATGCTGGGAATATGCTGTTCCTTCACCCCGCTCACCACAGGGATTCTCTCATTTTGAGATGTGGAAGACAAACAGAGACTCGAGGCTTCTTGAACACTATCAGCTCCAATTTCCCACTCAGCCCAGATATCTCTTCCACAACACACAGAGAAGGTAGAAGAGATGAGCACATCTCTCAGACTGATGGACAACAGCCTCTAAGAACTTCATCTTCTCCAGCCTCTATCAGTGGGAGGAAGAAGTTACACTTCAAGTTTCAAAGAATGTTCACTTATTCACTGCTGACGGTAGGGTGTGAGGACCAGAGGCACATCACTGCCAGACAGTGGTGGGAGGTACATTCCACAAACCAGAGTCAGGTTCACCTTGGACCAAGAAGTCAAAAACTTACCTTAGGTAGCTCAGGAATTCATGTGCACATTTGTTTCTCTGACCTGTTCCTGGCTCTCTGGAGGGACATGGACTTGCTCACACACCACAGGAGAGTGCTGACACAGATCTTTACATGGGGGGACTGGCCAGGGCCCTCTGAGTGTCTCCTGCCAGAGTCCTCAACCTTGGCCCATGAAGACCTGAACGAACACCAAGATAGCCATCCCCAAGGTGACTCTAGTGTCTTAAAGCACCTGCCCGAGAAACTCGAAGGCATAGAAGACTGTACTCTTTGCTCCAGTGAACACCTGAGGTTAGAGCCCCTGTCTCTCAGCCTCTGTGAGAGGGTAGGAGCCCGACTTCAGTGAGCTCCAGTTCGCAAACCCAGAGGGGTTCGTGCGGATCAACCCCTTGCCTTCCCACTGTTTGTAATGTTTTGTTTCTGGGCCTCTGTTCAATCCCTTCCCTCCCCGCTGCCCTTTCTCTCGTTCTTCCTTTGCAACCCCTGGTCACCTCTGTCCAAATCTAAGTTGAGTTCGGCTCACACTAGACTTCTTCACTATTGCAATTGGATGTTACTAGTGGGAAGTTGCTCTGACCACTTCACCTAGCATCTGGCTTTGTTTGTTTTTGCCAGTACCCAAGAGCCCACTGAGGCTAACAGCTCAGGCAGCAGGCTCAGCCAGGGTGCCTGTCTGTCTGGGTGCCTTTGTTGGGTAATTCACATCCTCTTTCTTCCTGGCTTTCAAATTCTTTGCCTTAAACTTGTCCCTGAACTTTTTCACCTTCAGGGACCCTGATCTGCTTTTGGGTCCCACCCTGCCCACTCACCAACACCCCATTCCTCCTCACACCACCTACTTCAGTCTTTGGAGCCTGCAGAGGCCTGGCTGATCTCCCAGCATCCCCTGTCCCAACCTCAAAGCCACCATCCCACCCCCGTGTGCTAGGCAGAGGCCCAGCTTGGCCTTTACCAGCTTCCCCCAGTGTGTGCACAGGGCACAGCGAGCGAGACCTTTACTGTGCACTCTTCCCTGCAGATGCAAAAATGGAGCTTGCTTAACAGATTCATGACTAATTTTTAATGCAGAATACTGATTTATAAAATGGCTAAACAGCTGTGATGGGTACACGATGAAAGATGGTGTTTGAGTCAAATTTTAAAAACAAGTGGAGTCTCTAAGTTATGTGTGCCTTATTCCCTCCCTACTTGGTCACCTTTCTCTCGGACTCTCCCTCACTCCACCCTGGCTTCGCCCTGCCTAGAGCCTCCCCACGGAAACTGTCTCATATGATCTCACTGAGGGCTCTCTCAGTGTCCTTATCTCTGCAACTTTTATTCCAGGCAAATGAGATGACAAATAACCAGGAGATGAGGGAAAGGAACGGTTTTCCCGTCTCTCTGCCCTCCTGCTTTGTGACTTTCTCCCTACCGAGAGTCTGAGAGTCTGTGAGTCTCCCTCCTGAGATGTAAAACCCACTGCAAGAGGGCTGGTGGGGAGGAGGCGGTGCCAGCCCCCCTCCACAGACTAGCAGAATCTACTTGGCAGTCCTGTCTGCCTGGTTGGGGGCCCTCCCTGGGCCACAGCAAATGGCAGGCAGGAGCTCATGTACAATGGTTCACTCCATTAGCTGCAACAGGGAGTGAGTCCTTCACCGCTTTTCATTTTGTAGGCCACTTTGCACTGCATCAATACAGTGATGAGACTAGGAGACCCTGCTTAGCAATTTCCCTTAAAATCCACTGGTGCACAAAATTCTTTTTAAATTAATGTGCGCAGAAAATCTACTGTGACAGAACGTTATGGGAAAAAAATAACGTCCTCAACCAATTCAGTGAAAAAGGAAATAAGCCGAGTATCCCCACAAATCCAGTTTTAGGAACCAATAGGTGGCACGGGAGAACTGATAAAGGAAGTCAACCGGCATCTTCCTCCAATTTTAGCTCTTTATGGAGCCAGGCTTCTGGTCCAGCCTCCTGGGTGGATTCACATCTGGAAGTGTGGATCTCATTTCTTCTTCCTCCTCAGGCTGAACTAGGCTGAGGACCACCAATCTGGGAAGCCCAGGGAACTTACCCTCTGCTCCTGTGTGGCCACAAAGGTCTGGAACCCTGGAGCCACCCCAAAGCCCAACTCCTGGATGAAAGGTGGCTCAGACTGACTATGGATCTGAACTTTCACTCCCGCTTCGAACGTCGTTTCCTCTGCAACAACAAAGATGGACAGAGCTACGGTTAGTAACAGCAGTTGCGCATGGAATCCTGGGGTTGAAAAGCTCAAAGAGATGCCAAAAAGTCCACGTAGAAGGCAGAATACTGGCTCCTAAAGATGTCCACATTTTCATCACTGGAAACGGAATATGTGACTTCACTTGGTAAAGGGGATGTTGCGGATGTGATTAAGTTAAAGATCCTGAGACCCTGGAGACACAATCCTGGACTGTGCAGATGGGCCCACTGCAGTCACAGAGGTCCTTGTGAGAGGGAGGCAGGAGTCTTGGCATCAGAAGGAAAATGGTAAGAGGCCATGCTGTAGCTCTGAAGACGGAGGAAGAGCCACAAGCCAAGGGATGGAGGCAGCTTCTAGATCAGTGATGGTGAACCTTTTGGAGACAAGTGCCCAAGCCGCAACCTAAAATGCACTTATTTATCGCAAAGTGCCAATATTGTAATTAAACCTGAATACTGAGGTTTTAGTTGAGAAAAAAACAACTCATACATTTAACAACTTTTGTCTTTTTTTGATCAATTATGCATGCCTACATCTTGTAATCTGAGCAACTACTTTGAAGATAACAATACATAATATACAAACATCTCTTGTCTTAAAAGAAAAACAAATAGCACATGTGCCATAGGTTCACCACCACTGTTCCAGAAGCTGGAGAAGGCAGGGAAGTGGATTCCCCTACCGCCCCCTATCACCTCCAAAGGAAACGTAGCCTTGCTAACAACTTTGATTTAACTGAATTGAGCAAAACCCACTTTGGGCTTTTGGAATTTTAAGATGATAAATTTGTGCTGTTTCCAGCCACTAAATATGGGATAATCTATCATAGTAGCAAGGGGAGATTAATTCAGGTCAATTACCAACTCCTTGCCTTAGTTGCCAAATCTGTAGGATGGGATTATGGTATAAAAGATAAAGGCCTTTACCGAGCCTGGCTCCCTTGTAGCCTCCCAGACAGGCTCTTTGAAGCTATTTTATTTATTTTTTGACTCCTCTCCTGGAGCACGAGCTGGAGGAGAGGATGTCAGGAGAAGGGAAACTAGGAGATGTGGTGGTGGACATGTGAGGACAGGGCTTGCTTCTATGCCACGCTGCCCTCTCTTGCAGCTACAGGAGACAGATGACTACAGAGGACGCTCCCTCCTCTCTCTCCTTGCTTTTAACCTGGACGGGAGGAACGGCCCTTGGCAGTGGGAGGTGGCAGGAAGGGCAGTCTGTCTCCTTCTGTACATCATGCTCCCCGTTGGTGGAGGATGCACGCCGGGGGCTGTATCAGCTTTTCCTGGAGCCCCTTCTCTGTCCTGCCCTCTCCAGAAAGTCTGCAGAATGGTTTCTAAAATGTAAACCCGGATAGGTGTCTCCCTTGTTCATAAGCATCCCGGCTCCTCACCCTGGCCCAGTTCCCACTTCGTGGCATATGTGGTCACACCTTCCAGGACAGCCCGCTTGGTCCTGACTGGTCATTGCTGTGCACACAAATATGTGTATTTCTTTCTGCCCAGCATATCTTTCTGTATTGTTCACTTGGCCATTATTGTGACCATTCAGTCCCCTGGCGCCACCCAAAGCAATTCCTCTTTTTCTCTTGTAGCTTCCGCATCCACCCGCTAGAGCCTCTGCTGCACACTGGGACCATCCTCCAAGTGCCTGTGTTCCCCGTCAGGCTGCAGCATCTGAAGCCAAACGCTGGGTTTGGTCTCTGGATCTTAAAGATCTCACCTAGGGCCAGGCACAGCAGGCACTGAGGCAACTCCTATTGAAGGAAAGATGGGGATTTGGAGTTCAAACTCACTCACTCACTGAATGGATTGGGCCAGTCTGGATTCTAAATCAAGAAATGTGCTAAAAGAAAAGGATAGGGATGGGGAGGGGTAAATGCCAGAAGGAATGAGAGCAGGGGTAGGATGGGTTGGAGGATGTGTCAGTCATCATGACCACGACTTGGGGAAGGTCTGGGGACACACAAATCTGGAAGAGAACAGCGGAGATGGGGGGGGGGGCTGGGGCCAGTGTGGGAATGGGAAAGAGCCACAGAAAATGTGGTAGCTACTGAGTGATACAGGCACAGGGGTCACTTCCGAGCGGGAGGAATGCCGAGGGCTGCAGTGCAGGGAAGCAAGTGCCGGCAGGTAGATAGAGTGGGGCTTTCATAATTCAGACGAGGAATCCAGGGGCTCACACGGGGTTTCAGGGAGACCCTGGGCTAGAACATGGCTTCATGGAATGCACCAGAACCCCAGACAATCCATGAACACATCCATCTTCTCAGCAGCAGACAACTGTTCTATGATTTCATTACCCGCACCATCCTGTCCAAACTCCTCTCCCTGTGTCCCCGCATGCCTGTGGTTTTGTGTAACTTTCCCATGTGGTGAATGCATTCATCCACAGATGGAGGATTCCTCCGGGGAGGAGGGCACATCTTATTCATTCCAGTGCTCCCTGCCTAGGCCAGGACTGGCCCATGGGTCTCTTTTGTGATGGACTTTACATCAGGGGAGACTTCAGGAGAGGCAGGACTAGCTGGTAGGAAGGGCCTGAGTAGTCCGCTTTCAGCAGCTACATTATCTAAAGTCTGCCCAAGAGAGGGAGTGAGAAGCCCAAAGAAGAGGTTTGAATGGGAAAAGGAGTGTGGAGGTACATGGAGATTACAGGATGCCCATGCTGGGGAGAACCGAAAGCAGGTCTGTGAGCCAGCGAGGGACCGGGAGAGGTGCCAAAATGTGTTGAAGCTGTCTGCCCGCTACACAGCGGAGCTTAGGAAACCTAATGGCTAGTAAGACAGGCTCAGAGGGATGCACCTGTGGCTGAGAGGAAGAAATGAGAATTGAAGCCTTTCTGTGAGAAATGCGGGGAGTAGCGGGGAAGCAGACGGCCTGGTGGGCCTGTAACGGTGAGAACCGCCCACGGCTAATCAGGCCACGTTAGGGATTTGAAAGAGGCGTTAGTTTATTCCAGAAGCAGTAGTAGCTGTGGCAGACAGTAAAAACTGTAAAATAACCTTGTTTCTTTACAAACACACTACTATCCGATGCAAAGGAGTGGAAGGTGATAGATAAGGTTTCCATAGTTTTTTAGACCAGCACTGCCTGAGGGAACTTTTTGCAAACGGAAAAAGGCTCTGTAACCTGCACTGTCCCTACAAGGAAGCCAAGGGGTTGGAAATGTGGCTAGTGCCACTGCGGAACTGGGCTTTTCACTTTATTTCATTTTAATTAGTTAAACCAAATTGACATTGCTACGCAAGGCTGGCGGTAACTGTATTGGATAGTGTAGCTCTAGAACACAACTGTTCTGAGAGGCCTGAGCCTCTCCGAGCTGAGGGGTGATGAGGACACCATCATCCTGCTTGGCTAAACACGTATTCCTGTGGTTCCTTGTCCAGAGGCTCTGGGTGACTTGGGCGGTGTTCCGAGCACCCATCTGTATTTATTTAAGGTCAGACCACGGCTGCAGGCCCAGATCCCTGGGGCCCTGATTTTTCCAAGGCACGCATTACTTGTTCAGACGGCTTGCTTCTATTCCTTGCTAGCGTCCCACTGTGGATTGTTCTCCAGGTTGGTGATGACAGCAGCCCCCCTCCAGCCTCTGTCCTCATGCCCATCCCTAGTCTCCTCCACCTCCTGGACATGGCACATTATTGAGGGCCAAGCTACCAAGCACGGGCTGTGAGAGGCAGTGGCAAAATTCTCAAACTAAAATGCATATCACCCAAGGAGCTCAGGGTCCACCCCTAGAAATTCTGATTGGGTTTCTGAGAGAAGCCCAGGAATCTGCCTTTCAGGAATTCTGATATAGGTTATCTGAGGCTAACTGTAACTGAGTAAATAAGGATCTAGTCCAGAGAAAGGAAATGACTTGCTCAAGGTCACACAGCAAATCAAGGGCAGAGCATTCTGTCTACCCCACTAGGAGAGTGGTTCATTTGGTGTAAGCACATGCCCTGGTTTGTAGGTCTGGGGTGGTTGGGGAATGAGGAAAGGGAATATCATTTTATTGTCATATTCCCCAAAGCCTCTAGCACAGAGCAGAGCTCCTTAATAAATCCTGAATGAAGTAAATGAATGCAGAACTGTCTTCTGCATATATCTACTGCCCCCGCTCTCCAGCCTGCTGTGTATCTGTCTAGGCTCTGGTAGACCCTGGGAAACTTCAGCACCTCCGCCTCCTGAAGCCTCACCTGCTGAGATACATGTGTAGCTGTGCACATAGCAACTGCAGCACTGACAGCAACTCCCATACTGAAATCACCCACAATTTGTGGGCCTTAGTGCAAGATGAAAACTTGGGCTGCATATTAAAAATATTGAATTAAATACTGGATTGTTAGAATCTACTTAGAAAAATTATTTTCAAACATAAAAGAATTTTCAGGTACTGAATGCTGAGCATTACGCCAGGCTTATGGCCCTTAAGACATGGGGCCCCATGTGACAGCCTTAGTGGCCTGCTGTGGTGCTGGGCAGACTGCACGTCCTCACAGTGCTTGCATTGCCCAAAACTTCTGCACTGAGTTCCTTCAGAGTCCAGGCCCCGTGTGCAGAGAAGAATTTGTTTACACATCATGAATACCAGGATTGAAAACGAGGGGAGAGAGAGAGAGAGAGAGAGAGAGAGAGAGAGAGAGAGAGAGAGAGAGAGAGTTACTATATACCCCCTACATGCCCAGTGTTAGGAGCCCTTGTTAACTGGGACGAAGCTAAAATCCAGACAGCTTAACATGAAAGATGGTGCTGAATCGAGAGGAGCGTGGTTCAGCAGAGATCCACCTGCAGAAGCCAGGCTCTCCCCACACTTTGCAGGAGCGCTGCCATGGCAGGCACACAGCCTACCTGGGGAAATGTTCTCCATATGTGGTGAAAGGATTGGGAAGCGCTGTGAGAGAAGTGATGGACAGAATGCATAATGGGACCGTGAAAGAACATGGCAATAAAAGAAGCTTAAATCTTTAATCTTTGCAAATTACAGGAAACATGCCAAGGAAATAAGCACTGGAGAGAAGGAACAAGGAAAGTTTTCTGAAAAGCTGGGGGAATTTTCTAGGCTCAGGCAAGGGATGTGTTGATACAAAGTGATCTTGTTTTGGACAAAACTGACTTTATTACAGTGGCTAGGTGAAGGCCCTAACTCCACAGCCAGCCTGAGGGGAGGGGAGAGGGAGACAGCCCCAGTGTGCACTGTGCTTTCAGTGCAGGGCACTGTGCATGGTTTTCTGCTCTGCATTTTACTCAGGCATCCAACTTGCAGGGACTGTGTGGACTGACTTCCTTGCTGGCTTCTAGCTAGGGCCAGCCAGTGGTAGACCCAGGTTGGAAACCACAGGGAGAGAGGAGATCTAGGCTGGGGTTCAGCATCTCAGCTCCCCTTGCCTGGCCTCTGTGGGTTTGCTGCTGTCGTTGTGGAAAGGCACAGCTCTGGCTTGGGGAGCTGGGGGCTTGGGGGAGCTCTCCATACTTTTTTATCCCTGGCTTCTGACATTAGCTCTGGTCTCCCTTCCCCAGGGATGGCAATGGATCTCTGGCTTGCTGTCCCTGGGTACGCACCATCCTGTACTGTCTTTCCTAAGCCTTGCCCACTGCTTTGGAGACAGTGTTTGATTTACCTCTCTTTGTATCACCCAGTGTGGAGGTGCTGTTGATTTCTGCTTAGGTTCAGACTGGTAGAGCCCTCAAGGGCTCTCACTTAGCCTCTGAGAGATAGCAGAGTCCTCTCTGTATGACCATACATGGAAGGAAGGCCATTCTATATGCGCATCCCTAGGGATAGAGGTCTCATCACCTGCAGCGGCAGCCCAGGGTTTTCCCAGACTACCCTTATACTGGTTGAAAATGACCTGCTTGTAGATTTCGTTTGGTCCTAACTCTGCGTCATCTTCCACTACACACCCCTTCACGGGTGTCCTAGAGATGGAGCACCCACTCCTCAAATGACAGAGTAAGGCATTTTGAGAAGGTAGAAATGCAGACCTTTCCTTTCTGCAGGGTCAGAATCACAGAGAGCCTAGGACAGCTGGGGAAATGTTTGGGGGATTGGGGCCTGGAAGGGTGAAGTCGAGCCCAGCTCTGTGACTTCTAACAAGTTATTTAATCTCTTGGAGACTCATTTTTCTCTTTTGAAAGATGGGTACAAACATAATGCATTTTCTTCAGAGCACCACTGTGCAGCTTTACATGAGGCATTGCATAGAAAGCCTTGAACGTGGAGACCGCTGAGCAGGCGGACCTCAGCCATCTGTGGTGCTGCCCTCACCGCCATCACGACCACCGTCATCACGATCCTCCATTCATTATTTCTGGCTTTCTACACAATTCGACCAGATCCTTTGATGTCTTAGACCATCTTTGCTCGTGTTTCCTATATGGATAATTTCTGTACAGCTTTGCGGTCACCACTTCCTCCCAGCCTTGTCTCCACTGGCTGGCCCAATAGCTGTTTCTATCTGCACCCTCGGTCATAGCTCTCCATCAAGACTGAGAGACCCTTGGGGGGCATGGTCCTCGTTTGAACTATGTTTATGCACAAGGGATAATTCTTGTTGAAGAGAACATAAATCTGCAGCTGGTCTCTGGGACTCCTGGAATCCCACCACCCCTGCTTTACAGTGGAGGTGCTGAGTGGAGTGTGGGTTTGCTCAAGTTTTATGGAGAGTGTGTGGTCCTGCTGCTCCATGTGAGGGCTGCTGAGCCAGCTTGGTCCTAAGGCGGCAGATGTTGAGTCATAGGGAGTGGTAGTACGCGGGGATGTAAGGCCAGAGGCCCACAGCTCAGGCAGCTGGGTGGGGTCAGCAGTGCCTGCCTGGAACACCTCCTAGGCGGGCCTTAGCTGCACCACTGCCTTATGTGGCTGACATCTCCCTGGTCTCTGCTGCCATGAGATCACAGCAGCTCAGCTGAGGCCCATTTATCCATATCTTCTGGGTCTCAACATTCCCTGCGGCCAGAGAGAGAGGCCTGGTGTGTGTTTCAGACAGGTGTGGGAGACTGGGTCCAATAGTCACCTGGACCACTCATCTCTCATGGTAGCTTTTCTGGCTGCCGCTGCTGTTAAGGAGCTGCTGTTGGCTCTTTGCATGTCCCTGGAGACTGAACAATGTGTGTGAGCATGTGTGTACATGTGAGAGAGAAAGCAGGAGGTAGAGAGAAACTGGCTCTGAAATATAGACACTGCTTTTATGCCTTCTTATATCCCTAAAGTATTTCCTGAGATGTTGCTTTGGGGTTCATAGTCAAAGAAAGCAAGCACATACCTTAGGGAGGACCAGACATAAAGCCAGGTCCACACATACATCCTTATTCCCTGGCTAGTGCTGTATGACATGCCTGCTGGGGGTGTGTCCACAGGTCATGAGCCAGGGGCCCCACAGCAAAGCCAGCTGATTCTCTGTACTTATGGAGCTCATGTTCTGATTGGGGACACAGGCACAAATGAGCACATGCTAGGAACTGTGGAGTAGGGGAAGGCAGGGGAGTCCAGCTGCCTTGCATGGCCTTCCTAGAAAGGAAGACCTTTCCAGGTGCTGGCACTGGTAAACCTGAGTTGATGATAAACCTGAAGGAACTGAGCAGATAAGCCCCAGGATGAGCTGTGGGAAAGCATACCAGATGGTGGGAGGAGGTGAGGAACAGCATGTGCAAAGGCCCTGAAATTGGTGTGCCCTTGGCCTGTTTAAAGAACAATAAGGAAGCCAGAGTGACATGGATGTGGTCAGAGGTCAGATGATAGTTTTATTTACTCCTCACAGTAAAGGGAGGCACCTTCATGTTACAGATGGGTAGATTAGGGCTCAGAGAGGTTAGCTTGCCCTAGCTACACAAAGACAGACCAGAATCAAACTTTTGTGCCTTGGGCTCCAAGGTCCAGGCTCTTCACATTCCCATGTACGGCCTTGTTCAGGTACTCTGTGCCTTTCCAGTGTCATCAGTCACGTTCTGCATTGGGTCAGAGTTCTTTGGGACTTTGCGGGCTCTGAACCTGGGTTACTGAGCTCTGGAACAGGCATACAACACTGGCATATACATCCAAGTGCGAGGGGCTTTGGATCTTCACAGACTTCATGTTCCTGGATCTTCCCAGCCATCCTGGGAAATAGCTACATTTTATTTTTCACATTATGCTCATTTCACAGATGAAGGAGCCAAAACACAATGAAACTAAAGAACAAGTCCAGAGTCTACGATTCGTGGCTGCGTAGAATTTGAGGGCTAAGAAACTCCTTGACTGTTCTATAGTTGAACTAATGTTTGGTCTTTCAGGTGAGAAGACTAAGGCCCACAGAGAAGACACTAGCCAGTGGTAGCAGGGCCAGGGGCAGCCATCAGAGCCCAGATTCTGGGTATCTCGCCTCCTTGTACTCCCTTCCTTTTGTCAGTTGGCTGGAAGACTCAGTGGTGCCAAATGACAAGCCCATAAGTACCAGGCTGGACAGCGATGGGGGAGGGGAGAATAATTTAGAGTGGGCTTAGTAGCCTTTGCTCTTTCATCTCTGAATGCAGGGGAAAGGTCACTGAGGATGTGACAGTGGCAGTGATATGGATAAAGGGCCCTGTGCAGGTAAAAAGGCCTGATGAATGCTCTTTGAGGTCAACCAGATGTCCTATCCCCATCCTCTGCTTCCACCAGAGAAATCCAAGTGACCAAAGGGACCCAGAGGAGCCAGGTTGGTGCACTGCGAACAACACAGCACCACACATGACCTCTGAAATCAGAGACCTGAGTTTGATCCTCAGCCACACTACTTAAGAGTTCCGTGACCTCAGGCAAGTTATTTTTGCTTCACTAAGCCTTAGTTTCCTTTCTGATAAAACCAAGTGGGGGTTGATCTCTCAGGCTACTTTTAGCTCTGAATTTCTATGAGCTGGGGACCATATGTAAGTCTCTTAACCTTACTGTATCTCATTTTAAAACATAGATTAAAAAAAAATAGATGTGCCTGTTCAGAAGTCATAGCAAGTCAAGAGACTGATTTTTCTAAACACAACACAAAGAATTCACGAATTGCTGCCTATCTAAAATTGGACAGGGTACACATCATGGCAGGTGGGCCCTGTAAGATAGCATTCTTAGGTAAGAAACACTGAAGCCAGCACAGAGACAAGCAAGCTCATGCCTGACTGCTCACAGGTGGCATTTTGAGGCTAGGCAAGATTTTGGAGGAAGAAAAATCAACACTGTGTCTCCTTGCTGAATAGCCTGCAATTATGTCTATTCTGGGGCAACACTGTGATTTCAAACAGTGTTCTCACCCACGGCTCACGATCCAGGAGAAGCTACCTAGTGGCCATAAGAGTCTGTGGAAGGCTTCAAACTCTAGCCCCTCCTGCAGACCCACAGAGCACATCGTGCTGCAAAAACATGTATCACTTCATTGAACTGAGGTATTATTTTTTTCATTTTTAAGGGGAATAGGAGCAAGTTGGACCAAATCAGAAGATGTAGATTCAAATCCCAGTTCCAATACTTCGTAGCCATGAGATCACAGGGAGGCGTTCTGTGTTTCACAGACCTGCAGCTATCAAATGAGTGAACTTGTTAAAGAATTGGAATTTCCTTGTCTGTGTCACAGGAAAGTATGAGGGTCAAAGAGCAGAATGCAACTGTAGCATGTTCTGTGCTGTAGGGCTAGGTCCCCATGTTGTGGAAGGAGATAGTATTGTTAGGTCTTGGCTATGCTAAAAAGAATATTCATAAAACACACACACGTTAGTGAAGGCATTGTGTAAGATGGTATTCCTAGATAAGAAACACTGAAGCCAACACACTGTGTGTATCTAGTTTAATACAAAAAGATCTGTCTCATAGATTCTTAATGTTTTTCCTGAGTGCCTTGAGGCTCAGAGATTCTAAATTACTTGATAAGAAAGCTGATGATTCTAAGCAGGTGACCAGTGTGTGGAGACATTACCCTTGAAAAGCCATCAGGGAGGGCCATGTCTCTGATATTACAGGAGGTGATTAAGATTCTATTTGTAAAAATTCTGTTTATATATATACTCATGGTGGAAGGTAGTTACAACCAGATTGCTCAACAGATCATGTAGTATAGATGTGACTGTGAAATACAAAATCCATCTGAAGTATTACTGGGTTCATTGAGGCTTTTTGTTATGGAATATTTTCTCAGTCAATGAATATACAAGCCACGATAGCCCTTATGTGACTTCCAGACATCCTCTGCTTTCCAAATGGTGGGATGCAGTGGTCTCAGTCAGAGCTTACTGCACACAATGTGCACACAGGTCTCCTGGGGATTCTGCAGTCAGCGCAGATTCAGAGCAGGGCCTGAGATTGTTCATGTCTAGCAAACTCACAGGAGCCTGCTACTCCCAGTCAGAAGACCACGCTTTGAGCAGCAGGACTTGAGATGAACATACATGCTTTAGCAAAACACACCAGACCCTTGGCGATAAGGCTTTGACTGAGCTGCCCCCATAGCAGCCATTAGCAATCGTTCATATCCTGAGCCATTCTTAGCTTTTCTCCTGTTTCCTTTCTTATGCTTGGGAGCTCAGCTTCCCATGAGCCCACATCCTCTTGTAACTACCACATGCTACCCAGCAACTTGGTCAACAGGGTGTCTCTCCGAAGCTGCCTGGAGACACTCATTTCCTCCCTCCCAGCACTGACTCTGTGCTCTTTTACTACCCATCTATCTTCTATGGCACTTAATGACACTTAATTGTTTACACACTGCCCGACGAGACTGCAGATGCCTGGTGCTTTAAGGAACACTTCATGTGAAAGCTGTTGAACAACGCAATTTCCATAAAGTATTCCCTAGCAGTTCCCAGGATGTGAACTCTTGGAAAACTTGGATGAGTTATTATGTGATTGGAGTGTCTGGCACATAGTAGGTGTTCAGTGGAGCTTTATGAAAAGGAACATGAGCTCCTTGGACTGTTGCCTGGATGGCTGGGAGTTCTCACAAGACCTCACGTATTTTCTGCACAGCACTTAGTATGTGCATTAAGTCTTCCCAAAATGATTAAAGTCAGGTTGCTTCTGGCTACTTAATGGATGCTTGCTTCCAATGGTGCTTCTGATGTATAGCACTATTTTTCTAGATCCTCAGACACCCCTCATCCAGAACAAAGGCCCATTAGAAGAGTCAGCATTGTACCTCAGCTGGTGGCTGCATGCTCCCATTCTCTGGACCCTCAGAATTCAGGCCAGAGCCTCAATGTAACATTCTTTGGAGGTCCTTAGGACCTGGCACCAGTTTTTCCTGGGAGCAGAGATGCTGGAGAAACCATAGCAACCAGTAGCATCTACTCTTGCCATGTCTCATTTGTAATGGGGGAACAGGAAACATGTTACCCTTGATCACTGCTCAGGCCTTCCAGCTATGTTGAAAATTTATGATTATTTTTAATTTAACTTTTATTTTTAGCAAAGCAATCTATGTACATAATTTAAAAAGCCAAATGGTGCTACAAGGTTTCTAATGAAAGGCATCAGTTTCCTGCTCCACCTTGCCTTACCCTGGAGTCTCACTCCTCAGAGGCAATGACTCTCAACTCACTGGGCAGCTTCTGATGGTGTTTATGTTCATATTTCCAGGCAAGCACTTATTCCATTGAACTATATCCCCAGCCCCCTATGTTCATATTTCCATGGGCATCAATGGCTTGCAGCTATTTCTCGGCTGTAAAACATTTCAGATCTTATCTACTGAATTCCTACCATGGGAGATGATGGTGTAGGCTTCCTTTGTGGAAGTGTCTCATGATATTTCCTTTCCTTTCACTCTCCAAATATAGGTATATGACATTTTGTTTCAATCAGTGCCCAACTTTTACATAGTTATGACTATGTAAATATTATCTGCAGCCCAGCCTTGCAATATATGATGATTTGATCTCTTTGCTGTGAAATGATTCTGCTTTTGTTTCTTTGTCTTTAGTTTGCTTGGCTTGCTAGGGCCCTATTACTAGAAATCCCAGACTCTTATAGAACTATGACATGCTTCTCATTGCAGCGGCCAGATGCACAGGGGTTGTCCCTTCTGGAATTGACAGCTGCCTACTCCATTGGGGACTGACTCTTCTCTAGGTCCTCTCCTTGATTCCTTGCTTCCAGAATCTTACATGATCTCTTTCTTGGTTTATCTTCCACTAACTTCTGCAAAAAGTCTATCTGGGAAACATACTTTTTTTTGGAAATGCAATTCTATGCTCACACTTGTAGTTTTCTGAGTAGAGAGTTCTCTCGTAGTAATGAAAGACCACCTCCTCCCTCCCCACTAGAAGTATGAAGCCCTTACACCACTGTCTTTTGGCTTTGACTGTTTCTTTTGAGAATGCCCAGGCCATTCTGATTCTAGGTACCAGGTACTTGACTTTTATTTTTCTCTTCAGAAGCTTTTAAGAGTTTCCCTATTTCTGTTAGCCTGAATCTCACAAGGATGTGCGTTGATTTGGTTCTTTTGCCACTTTTGCAGATAGGACATGGTGGACTCTTTCCATTTGGAAGACCATGTAGTTCTCTGACAATGTATTCTTCTCCATTGTCTTTTGTTATTCTATTAGTACAATGCTGGATTTTCTGGTCCTTGCACTTTCATATTTTTTCCTCTCCAATTGTCCAACTGTTTGCCTTTTTGCTTTACCTTTTGGGAGCGCTTCTCAATTCTCATCCTTCTACAAACTGTTCTGTAATACCTGCAATCATATTTTTAATTTACATTTTCCCCTTCTTCTCTGAATGTTCCTTTCTACTAGCCTCCTGCGCTTGTTTATGGATGCAGTATTATCTCTCATCTTACTTGAAAATTTTAATAAAATAATTTTGATGTTTCCTTCCACTTCTGACATTATTTTTCATTCATTATACCTCTATATATTACTTAATAGCCTCAAGGCACCCTTCTAAGTAACTCATAAATATTAACTCACTTCAGCCCACCTAACAATACTGTAGAGCAGCTAATATTGTTATGCTCACTTCATGGTAATAAAGCCAAGGCTGTAAGAGGTTAAATAATTTTCCCAAGGTCATGTAGCTGGTAAGTGATACAGTTGCGATCTGAACCTGGACAACTGCACTCTACATTTTATTGGGTTAACAGTGATTTGTAGCTCAAAAAGTTTCTCTTTTTTTTGGTTTGGCTTTAATTCCTTTCCTATTAGTGACTTCCCTCCAATGTATGGGTCTGTAGTTTTCCATTCATGGTTAAAAGGAGCTTAAAGGCTGCAGGGTCCTTCTTTGTGCGTGTGTGTGCATGTGTGTGTGTGTGTGTACTTATCAAGGAATGTCACAGGGGGTGACCTAACTAGGGTGTTTATTCTGATGTCTCTTGACTGTCATTATCTGTGGGTCTTTTCTCTTGAACTTGTCAGTTTCTCATGGAAGGGATCTCCCAAACTTCCGCTTGGGGTGGGTGGGGTACAGAAGACTAGTTGAGGGTCTCCCTACTTAAAATTTCACCACATCTCCTTATTTTCTGTTTAGCCCTTCCCCCTTGCCCTCTGCTGGGCCTGGTATCCCCAGGTCCAAAGCCAAGCTATTTCAATACTCCCTTCTTCTGGGCCAGGAGAGACTTGTCTGGCTGCTTTGGGACATGAGAAAACATGTGGGGGACCCAATGGCTCCTTTCCAGACCTCACATTAATCCCCCAGTTTCAGCCCCATCTCTCCCCCTGGCCTTTAGGTCTCTAGCTCCTGATGCTCCCTGAGCTTCCATAGTGAGAACTGTCGGTGAGAACTGTCCATGTTTTCAGTACAGGTCCTCATTTTCCATCCCTGCCAATTCTCCCAACTTGGTCACCACTCAACTATTTGCCTTCCAGCTGCCAAAAAACTTGCTGACATTTATTGTCATTGTCCTACTGGGTTTATACTGAAAGAAAAATCCTTGACTGTCACTTTTCTTGGGAGGGAGCCTCCCATAATGCAAATGGCCAGCTCACTATGTTTAATCAGAAGTTAGATTGTGGGTTCCCTTGGGTCTCAGGGGCTCTGTGTCATAACCTACCTGCACCATCTCAGCAGAAGCAAGAGGGATGTTTAGAGTGAGTCTCTGGCAGGGACACAGTCATAGAACCAACCACTACTTTTCATCCCAGTAATATCACCTCCCATTCAATGATTTTCAAACTGTGCTCCATGGAGTGCCAAGGTTCCCCAGGCATGCCCAGGGTTGGCCATAGGAAACAAAGAAGCAAGCAAACTGAGGTCCCCATCTCCAGCTGAACCAGGGCAGCTCTGATTTCCTCTATTTTATATGTGGGGACTGTGCTACAGTTTTCACTCAATATGATGATTCTGCTCTGAAGAAAATAGGAAGAAAGAGGGAAGGAGGATTTCACAGACCTATCATTATGTGCCATTCTCTCTCCAAAGATGTTGTCTGAACCTTTTTTCCTGGGCTATTTTCATGGCGGTGCTTTTACAATCACAATTTGACCATTAAAGGAATTTAGTGCAAGGAGCATTGCCTTTGGGTTCCAATGTAGGTTTAAAGTTTGATTCAGCCACTTAACTAGGTGTGTGCCCTCGAGAAAGCTTACTCAACTTCTCCGGGCAATTTTTTTTTCTTTAAAACTTTCAGGGGGGATTATATACCTTGTTAGCTGGGGAACTGGGAAGAGTTGTGGGACAGCGTGTGTGTGGCACATAACAGCTGCTCATTAATGTTAGTTTCCCTCTCACCCTGACTTTGGCAGTTCCAGGATTTTTTCCTCTTGGTAAATATTTATTGCTCTGTGATAATTAGTCCAAGATCCCTGACCACTTGGAACTTACGTTTTAGTGGGACGGGACAGAGAATAATAAGTAAATCATGAAGGTGATACCAGTCATGGAAACAAGGAGAAGAGCAGATAAGGAAGGAGAAGGCACAGGAGGTGGTTGGGGCCAGTCACAGTTTTAAATAGGGCAGTCAGAGGAGATTGGATCCAGAAGGTGATGCTGGACTGAAGGCTGGACGGGCAAGGCAATTAGCCACCAGGCTGTCTCTGCAAGGATTGCTAAGGGAAGAGAAAGCAAAGGCAGGTGCCCTAAAGGAAGGGAGCCTTCAACTGCTGGAGCAGCACTAGGAAAGCCCTACGGCCAGACCAGTCAACAATAGTGGGATAATGGGGACAGATCTTTACCACCATTACGGCACAGATTTTGAAAGTAATTCTTTTTGTATCTAACATTACCTTCATGTATAGGTAACTCTAGGATTTGGGAAAATCAAGGCAGATCATATTTGATTTTAAAAAGTATATTTTGCTTGGAAATGAATGGTAGGGGGAGATGGGAAAGAGAGGGCCCTCCTTGTGGTCTTTCCATGGTCTGGATGTATTCATTTAGAACTGAGTTCGTTGCCGAGCTTCTTGTACACCTACTCTGGTTTCTTCAGATGCAACCTGCCCCAGCCTTCTCCCCAGGCCCAGCATGACCATCCTGTAACTCTGCCTAGCACAGTTCTCTGGGACCCCTTCTCTAGCCACCACCCACTGGCTTCCTAGTGTCCACTATTTGTCCTCGCTTGACTGCAGTCCTCTGCTCACTGTTGATTGGTTTTAGAGGTGTGGAGTTGGTTGCAAGACTGAACTGGGCCAATGGTCTCTTTTCCTGCTTTTCTTTTTTTTTAGATAGAAGATCAGTAAGACAGTCAAAACAGTCTCTTATGGTAGGACCTGTTAAAAAAAAAAGCCAAGAAACAATAAAACACAGTACCAAGCCAGGCACAGTGGCATATGCCTGTAATCCTGGCACTCTGGGAGAGTGGGGAGAGTAAGTTAGTAGGATCTTGAGTTCCAGCCCAGCCTGGAAAATTTAGCAAGACCCTGGGTCAAATATAAAATAGAACTGGAGATGTAGCTTGTGTGAAGGCCCTAGGTTACTTCCTTAGTACAGGGGGAAAAACAAAATAAAACCAGCTCTACTGGGAGTCATGTGTTGGAAAAATGTGTGTGTGTGTGTGTGTGTGTGTGTGTAAGTGTGCAAAAAGCCTGTCTTGCCTCTAGAGAGAAAGCATGAAGGTGGTGGGGAGGGGTGCGATGAGAGAGGCCAGAGTGCAGGTGCCCTGGTTCCAGTTGTCTCCGGGCCATGTTCCAGCCCCTCCATGGCTGGTTGCTGAAGCCTGCCTTGGGTTCCGAGGGCAACACACTCCTTTTTATGCCTAAGCTTGTTTGATTCCAGCTCCTCTCATGTGCAGCCCAGATAACCCACTGCCTGTTCCTTTTATCTTTGAAGTTACTCAGAGGTATCTACACAGAGGTTCATTTTTAACTACCTCCCACCTGTCTTCAATTTAATTTCCTTTAGAAAACTCTGACCATGAAATCTGTACTTCTATGGGCTAGCATAGCTTTTCTGAAAGTGTATTTTGTGAGCTCCTCCATGGAAAAGAGGGTTTCCATGGCCAAAGGCATTTGGAAAATAAATGCTGTGTGCAGTATTTCTATCTTGGAGATTCATGATGTAGCGTATTAAAGAACTCCTGCCATGAATAAATGTGGATAATGCTGTCTAGCCAGGGTTTCCTAGATTCCTTTTGGACCCTGGATTATTTTATTCACGTAACATATAATATCCTAAACTCCTGCTGCTCCACAGGGTCCATTTTGGGTCAGACTGAGCAACTGAGCCCACCTCTCTTAAAATGGCACATCGCTGGGGAGCTCAGCAAGATATGTTTGATCAGTGGGGTCCCCTAGTGGGGGGCGTTATCGACCAGGAGGAAGGGATATTTTTGATAATCATTATAGAGTTGCCTCCTACTTACTCAGCATGCACTTTTTTCTAACTTGCTCATTGGTGCCATATTGCTGACAGTGATGTTGCAGACCACTGCCACTTCTCTCAAAGGTCCTATGTGCTCATTGGAATTGTACCTACAGGAGAGGGTCCCACACTGCTCCTGAGCCTTCTGAGGGGTGAATCTGTCCGCAAGGCAAGGCAAGACTGCCTCTGAAGCTCTTTGAGCAGAGCAGGGGCATCCAGATGTTGAGCTGGTTCAAGACCCCTGTGACAGGTGTGGGTACTTGGAATCTCCTCTGACTCTGGGATTTCTGGACTATCTTTCTGCTCCCTTGAGGTCATCCTTCCCTCCCTTTGTGTATGTGTATGGTTTGCAGAGAGCTTTCCCTGAACCCTGTCAGTCATCCTGTAAAGCCAAAGGGCTCTGTTTGTTTTATTCATCTTTACTGATGAGGAAACTGAGGCTCATGTACTTGTCCTTAGTCACGTAGGTAGGAAAGGAAGAGATGGGTTTGCTTTGGTATCTTTCTGATCCTGCTCTGCCACTTTCTCCACCCTGTACACTGCCTTTTTCATCAAGCTGCCTGCTCCCATTCCCTCAGCAGCCACATTTCCTTTCTTCTTTATTACTCAACTATCTCCTTCTTCTGGGCATGGAAAGGTGGGACTGCTAAGGAAGCAAGATGGTGGGGCACAGCAGGGCTGCCTCCTGAGGGTGGCAGGGCCAGGTCTGCGGTGCTCAGAGGCCCCTGCACCCACTGATGGCCAAGCACTGAGATGTGCCCATACCTCCTGAGATGGCTTCACAGACAAGCATCCCTCACCTGCTGAACCTGAACCCACCTATTATCCTCCCACAGGTGTGCTGGCTGTCACTGCCATGGGACCCACCCCTCTCCTGTTAGCCTAGCGACCAAGCAATTTGGAGGTAACCAGAGGCTCCCAGGGGCAGGTCACTGCTGAGGAGCATCTCAGCCTGAAGACCTGTATGAAGGAGGAAGCTCTCATGTAAGAATCTGGATGTTCCAGCTGTGGGGTCCTGGGGGAAGTGACCAACATAGATTCTTTAATGGGGTCAAGGAGCTGTGCCTGTTTCTCAGACCATGGTGAGGGGAAGACCAAGAATGAGGAAATTCACAGCCCCAGAAAGATGCAGGAAGAGCCTGCAAAGGCTGCAAACAACCAAGAAGCTAACTGGAGCTCTATGAAGCTGTGTTCTATGCTACCTGCTCTCCAGTATGGTAGCTGCTAGCTCCTTGGGGCTGTTTAACTTTAAATTAGTAAAAATGAAGTGATACTAAAAATTCAATTTCTCATGCTCCCTAGGTACATCTCCATGTCTTGGGTAACACAGAGAACATTTCTGTGATTCCAGAAAGTTCTATTGGACAACACTGATTAGTTTCTTCTCTAATCAGTTTCTTCTGCCCACCCTAACCTCCACATACCCTGTTTTATACCCATCCTTATTCACACAGCTGGCTTCCCCAGCTACTCAGCCTCAGAGGAAATGGTTTAAGGGATAGCCCAGTCTGTCACCCAGGGAGAGCTCAAGTTCCCAGCAGGAGGGAGATGGGAGTTCTCTTGTAGATTTGGTGCATGTGTCTGGCTTCCTAATGAGATAACATGCTCCAGAGATGCAAGACTTTGGTCTTATGTCTTTGCATTTCTGACTATATTCTGCACAGTGTTGCGTACATGGTAAGTCCTTCCTCACCATTATGAATTTGTCCTGAATTGCTAGAGTTCATGGTCCAGATGGACTAACTGATTGTCTGGAAGTTTAGGTCACTACAGTCCTGGATTGGCCGTGAAGTTACTGCATGACTTTCAGTATATCAATATTTCATTCCGTGCTCCAGGGAAATGAGCAGGTTGGCTTGATCTCATACTGTAGAGATGAACTCAGAAGTTCTTTCCTGGCCTGAGCACCTGTGTGCGGCTTTGGGAGGCGGAATGCAGACTTCTGAGGGTGACTCTGTCTGTGGTCAGAGCCCTTCCTTTCAGCAGTCACCGCTCAGATCCAAGCCCAGTTATCAGCAAGGAGCTGCACTAAGGATGTTTGTGATGGGGGTCCTGGCATGGACAGTGTGTGTGTATGCATGAGAGTGTGTATGCATTGTCTGCACATTTGCATTTTCTCTTGAACTGAGGTAACAGGCTGGAAGGACGTAACTAACTTCTGCTTGGGTCTTGGGTGTGGGCTCTCCAGTACTCACTTTCTTTCCTTATTTCTTTCTTTTCCTGTAAGTGATTCAATAAGAAAATATGTTTTGGTGTCTGCAAGAAGGGCCATTTTGGGGGACCCAGCTCCCCCAGGACACAAGTTTTTTTCAAAGCCCAATGACTACAGGACACAGCCTGGTCTCAGCATGTCCTGGAAAGCCAGGCCCTGTCCACTAGCTCTCAGGGGTGCTGGAGCTCAGCACAAACATAGCCCTTCATCCCACTGCATCTGGGGCTGGAGGGGAGGGCATTTAATTTGGACAAGTAGATGGAATCAACGGAGCATCTCCCCAGCAGGCGTGGGTAGGGCTTGGAGTGCCTGGAGCCTAAGGTAAGCTGCCACGAGGCATCACTGCAGTGACACGTGGGAGGTCATTTTATGTTTCAGCTGATGGGGCTGAGGCCTCACTGTCATGTGTGGTCAGTGGTCATGTTCACCTCTCCCCATCAGGGCGCTCAAGCAAGAGGCGCTGGGAGGAAGTGGAGAGTGGGCTGGTCGGGAGAGAGCAGGGAGTTGACAGTTAATCTGCCAGGTGGGAGCCCTCGCCACCACAGCAGTCAGGCGGCGTGGCCACAGTGAGACCATGTCTCGGGTTCCTCTTCCCTTGGGGGAGCCTCGGGTGAGGGCAGCAGGGCAGAGAGGCTGAGCTGCCCACCTCTACCCCTTCCCCAGCTCCAGGCCGAGTGTCCAGGAGCTCCCTCCTGTTGGATTTTCTCTCCCCTCCCTTCACTCTGAGCCATCCCAGGCTCATTTCTTGACCACTCTGTTATCCTCCCTGCTATTCCTTGAGGGCAGCAGGATTTTTATTTCAGGTCTCTTTGGCACCTGTATGTTTTTACTCTTGGCCAAGTTATGAATTTCCTTTCCTGCTGAAACTGTATAGGCTCCCAGCATTCCTTGGCTTATGGCTGCATCACTCTGATTTTTGCCTCTGGCATATTGCCTTCTCCTGTTTGATCTTCCTGTGCCTTCTCAGGAAAACTTTTGTGATGACATCTGGCCCATCAGATCATTAAGGACAATATCAAGACCTCATTCAAACACCCCCACACTAAAACACTTTCCCGGATCCCCAGCCCCTGTAATGAGTGTGTTCTTCACTAGATTGTGAATAAGGACTTGATCTTTTTCACCTTGACAGCCTCACTTTGGTGCAAAGCCATGGTTAATAAAGAGTCTGTGGAATAAGACAATGAATGTGTTAAGTAAGCTCAGGGCCTTACACGTGGGTCCAGCAGGGGCTTGCACAACTTATAGCTCCTCCACCTTTCCCCGGTGAGCAGGAGCCTGCTCTCAGTTTGGCTGGACATCTTAGCTGGATTGAGTATTTGGGATGGCTTGGAGAGAAAGAGGTCCTCCTGGAATCAGGCGATTCACCACTCAACCATAACAGCTCCCATAAGCCTGTCTCCATGCCTCCTCTCACCTACCTCCCCTGGCCAGTATTCCCAGTATCTGTCCTTCTCCAACCTAGTGAAATCTGGGGAAACCCAGGGCCTCACAGCCCATTCCCAAGGCATGTTCACCATTTGCTGGCCTGTTGTCAGTCCCTTGCTGTAGGGCAGCCTTTCTAGGGTGGGCCAAGACAGCCCACCTGGGCCACACCAGCCTTTCTGAGCAGGGCCTGTACCCTTTGCCCCACCCAGTGTCCCAGTCCCTGGGCCCAGCTCACCTGTCTCTCCCCAGATGGGCAGGTACTCATCTTGCTGAATGTCCAGCATGATCTCCAGCCCGTTGCCCGTCCCCCCCTTGACCGTGGTGAGCAGAGGCTTGCCATCCTCGCCTGAGTTAAACATGTAACACTTCCCATATTTTGTAAACACCTGAGGGAGAGAAGAAAGAGAGAGGCACATGTTGACTTCACACTGGGCTCCAGGGATCGGTGAGACCCAGAAGTTTCACAGCGGGTCAGGGTCCCCACAGCCCATCACAGTCAACCCTTCTTGAGGCCAATGATTCCTCACTCCTGTTAATGGCTGGATATTTGCCAAGAGCGGGCATGGCATCAAAGAACAGATCTGGGCACTGTTTGGAGTTTATTGAATGGGATCTTGTCTCTTCTCCCTCTGGACATGCCCCCAAGAGGTCCTGTCCACTTCGAAGCATTGACTTCCATCTGTAAACTCCTGATCTTCTACCTACACTTGCAGCCATAGCTCTCTTCTGGGCTCCAGAAAAATAGATCCCACTGTCTGCTGAACATCTTCCCAGGGGCCCACAGACATTCCATGTTCAGTGTGTGCCACAGGGACGATCTGCCTCTGCTTCCCTACCCCATCAGACGTCTCTGTTACACTCCCTCACCTGACAGCAGCATCGCCGGCTTCCAGGGGCTCAGCTGGATCCTCGGAGTCACACTGCCCCCTTTTC
The DNA here is from genome assembly GCA_004027595.1 of Dinomys branickii. Taxonomy (NCBI): domain Eukaryota; kingdom Metazoa; phylum Chordata; class Mammalia; order Rodentia; family Dinomyidae; genus Dinomys; species Dinomys branickii. Next base: position 37,725 of record PVLD010005953.1, on the reverse strand, counting down.
CTCGTCCTTACTCCTACAGGTAACCAACCAGCATGGCCTGCTAACATTTATAGCTACCTTGAATTTGGCCTTTGCTCCTCTACATTTCTGCAAATTAGGACCCAAGCATTTCTTGCCTGGCTGGCTCCGGTGACTCTAGCAGGAGATCACAGCAGGGCTCCTGGATTCCAGACAACTTTGCCTTGCTCATCTTCTAAGCTAACTCTTTCTGAACTGCAAGCCTGATTACATTCATCCTGTGCTAATCTCCCCAGGCTCCCCTATCCTTTCTCGGCTAAAACCCAGAGCTTCCATGCTCTGTCTCCTACGATGCAGTGTGCCTGCTGCTTCTACTTTCCACCCTCCTGTTTACCACTGAAGCCTACGAGTGTCTGCCAGAGGTACGTCCCATGGGTTCAGAGACTGCATCTGCTTCCTTCATATCTTTCTCTGGTGGGTAGCACAGTGCCTGGTACATGGTGGTGCTCCATAAATAGATGCTGAATGAATGAATGAATGAATGACTGAGTGGGTGATAGAGCCTGACCGAAGAACTTGAATACTCTGAGACATGCTCAGCTGGCTCACACATTACTGGCTTTCTACTTGCCAACTCCTCTCATTCCTTACTCTGCCAGAACATTCTCTATATGTCTCTGATTGGACAACCTCTAGCTGTTCTTTAAGACTAGATTGATCCAACTGGTCCTTCAGGAAACCTTCTTGAGATCCCAGCCCAAGCTGGGCTACTCCCCACTTTTGGTTTTCTTTATTCCTTGACCATAGCACCTGCTCACAGCACTGAGCAGTTGGTTCTGACACTGCCGTTCAGTTTTCAAACCCCAGCCCTTAGTACATTGCTGCCACACAAGGGGCTGAGGCCACTTTTGCTTGAGGAAAGCATGGTTATAAAGATGCAGTGTGTTGGTGTGGAAAAAGTCCAGGGCCAGCAACACCGTCTTTGTTCAAGTTTTGATTTTGTTGCTTACTAATCACTTAGCATTGGGTGAGCTGCATAAGCCATACAAACCTCGATTTCTTCATCTGTAAAGTGGGGTTTTTATCCCTTATCTTGACAGTAACTTGTCAAGGTTACTGAGAGGGCCAAGTAAGGTAATGCATGCAAAATGGCTTTGAAAGCTATAATAGCTTTCCTACAAATGCTATGGGTTATTTTGATTATATAACTGCATTCGAATCTCTGGTTGAAGCCAAATTACATCCAGCAAAATTGGATTGGAAGGGATCCAGGCTCACCGTATTGGATTCCTGCAGCCACTGAGATCCAGACCACTTCCCCACCCCTGCACTGCGTGGTCCCATCCTGCAGCATGGAGGTGGTGGGGAGATCCTTCGGCTTTCCATTCTTCAGTGCGGGGAGTGGGGGCAGGTTAATAGTAAGTGTGAGAGCTGGGGCTGCCTTTCTCATGCAGATCTCAGTGACTAGATGGAAAGAAGAAAGATGGCCCTCCACCATGGGCCAGATACTCAGCTATATCATCTTATTAACCCTCACAACTGTGATCATGGGTGGAGAGGAAACCAAGACTCAGAGAGGTTAAGTGACTTGCGGAAGGTCATGTAGTTAGTAAGTAGGAAAGCTAGAATTCAAATCCATATCTGTCTGATTCTTACATATGTGCTCTTTCTGTATGTGGTGTCCTGGGAGGGTCACGAGGGTGTTTGGCACTGGGTCATTTGCCAATGGAAATATATATCTCTGCTCTCTGCCTTGTTTTTTCTACCAACCAGTCAGTATTCATGTGCATGTACTCATGGTGTGCAAGGACTGTGGTGAATGCAGAAGAGTACAAGGTCTACCTTGTAGGAAGGGCTAGTGAAACACGGGGTTCTATGCTTTTCTTCACTGGACAAATCAACTCCGAGTCCCTGGCTAGTTGTACTATTTCAGAACAACCAAGCCTTACTCTCTCAGCTTCATGGTGGGGGTGAACAGCTGGAATTAGGCAAAGTCCAAAGCAAAATAGTTTTTTAGAAAACCGAGTTTTATCATCACAGTTGCATATAGTGATTGAACTTAGCTAACGAACTTACTCCCTGGAGAGATGCTCTTGTAATAAGCTCTTGTAATAAGTAGATAAGAGAATTTTAGAGTGAGCAATCCATTACAAGGGGTTCAACACATCTGGAACTTTTCTTTATGGATATTGTAAATGTCCATGTATCCAAAACTACTTAAAGCTTTTATTTGTCTATCTACATAAAAAGGGTTGTAAGCAAAAGTAAGTTACAGATTAATATCAGGTGACTGCAAATTCCAATTCCCCTCATCTCTCCTCTCCCAACATTTGGTCCTTGAACTTCCGAATTTTGGGCTGGGCTTAGAATATGGTGCCTTCTCCTGAAATTACCTGTGATCTCACCCCCCTGTTACCAACATGCCGACAGGTGCTAGGCAAAGTACTGATCCACTGTGAGCCTCTGAGGATGATGACAAAGTATGAGAACTGAAAGATCTTCTCACTCGCTCACCTTAATTTATAGATAAGGTAGAGAGGGTGAGACATAGAGAGAGGCAGGGGCTTGCCTGAGTATATAGCAAAGGTTTGTCCTACTAGGATAGTAACTCCTTGTCCAAGCCATTGTCCTTCCTTCCTTCCAGCCTCCTTCAGCCTCCCACTTATGGGAGGGGACAGAGGGTCGAGAGGGTTGCTACAGTCCCTCCCATCTGAACTTCAGTTGATCCTTGAGAGATTAATGAAGGTCAGTAAGCCATTCCTCCATGTACTGAGCCTTTCCACATATGATTTCAGGGACCATGGGGTATCTGCTGTGTGCAGACACCGAGCGGCAGCTGAAGCCCTGGATGCTGTAGTCCTTCCCTCTACATGAGTTAGTCAACAGCTCCTTACAGTGGGAGTGAGTGGAGATTCACTCCCCACCTTGACGGCAACCTTGCTGGGCCTGTCATTCATGCTGACCTCAGTGGCAGCTCTTGCTGGTGTTATGATGTCAGGCTGATCTTTCCTGCTCCTTCTCCTGGAGGTAGGGAGTTGGGCCAATTTCATAAATGGGTCAGTCTGAGCTGACCCAGGTCAGAGTTGGTCAGGGGTGGGGAGCCAGAGGGCAATGGTGTAGAAAGGCTGAGAGAGATGGATAAGTGATAATCTAAAACAGCCAGATTCTTTACCAAATCAGGACCACCAGGAGGAAGCCTAAAGCCCTCTGGTAGCCTCCTGTTGTGTCGGGAGCAAACCCCAGGTCCTCACCAGAGCCCTGTGTGGTTCAGTCCATCTCTCTTCCTCCCTATTATAACGTTCACACATGGTTTTCTTCAGCCCCCACGTGGTCAGGGATCCTAGAATGTTCTTCCCACATCCTTTGCCTGGTATCTGCTCAGGCCTCAGTTTGACAACCACTTCTGAAAGGCCTTGCCTGATCATCCCATCCTGGTTCCTGCCTCTACTTAAATTGGAGCTTCTTGTTTCCAAACCTCCTATGATTTTCTGTTATAGTGTAGCACACACATATCAGAGCATGCAGCTAGGTGGCTATATTATGTGGTTATTTGCTGAACATGTCTTCTATATTCTATATAAACATTAAAAGGGACTATAAGCTTTAAGAGGGCAGAGACAGGGTCTGTTTCATAGAATGAATGAATGAATGACCCCGAAGGTGCTGCTGCTCTGAATCCCATTGTCCACTTCTGGGAGATACCCTTTGGTGCCGGCTGACCTCACTTGGTTCTGGCCTGAGCTCATGCTGACATCCTGCTCTTCCCCCTGTCTCAGCTGTGGCCTGCCCAATTTCCCTTTGCATGAACGTCCCTAAGCTGTTACGTTTGCTTCCCCATGAAGGCATTAGAGGGAACATTCCTTTTAGGAATATAGAGGATGGGGAGTAGTTTACCTTAGTGGGTACTGGCAAAGATGCTCAGGAAAATCACAGTACCTGCTGGTTGCATGTTTTTGCCAGCTGCTCCTGCCTGGATTTCCGAGGATTATTTTCTGCTCTGCTCAACATCAAACGCTGCTGAGCTATTTACACAGAGCACAGTTTTGCTACTAAACTTGGGACAAGATGAGGTTCTCCTTCCTCATTTAGGGCATAATGACCTGTAAGTGTAACACACACTTCAAATGTATACTTTATCACCACCAGCCAGAAAACACAATTTATTTAAGTCCATACTATCAGGCTGAGCCCTCTGCCTTTCCAGACCTGCCATTCTTCCAGGCATTTCTGTATCTTTCTGGTGAGAGCTGACACTGCCATTGTAGAAGGCAGGGTTGGCTTAGCTGGGTTGCTAAAAGTCTAGAACTGCACTTAGTTGGATGGGTTTCTAAGAATTAAGAAAGGTGTGTATTTCAAACTGGGATTTCTTGGAGTGAGGCTGGCTTATATAAAATGGGGTTCTGCAATCATCAACCTCACCGCTCACACTTGCATGGTGTATTACTACTCAGAGACCGCACTGTGTTCCCTCAACTTTGGCAATGGCTCTGTGAAGCTTGGGGGAATGAAGTTAACAACTCCTAAGCCTCTACTCTGCACCACCTCTGCTTGGCACTTTCATAGGGGTTACCTAATTCTTAATTACAGTCCCAACCACCCTGATAGGGAGGCTTTTTACAGTCATATCCCCATTGTAGAGCTGAGGAAACTGAGGCTCCTGAAAATCACAGTGCCCAGAGGTAGCAGGGCTGAGATTTCTAGGGGAAGCCTTCCCATTAAAATGAGGGAACAATGGGATTTGGGGCCAGACAGGACAGGATCAAGGCAGGCTATTATCATGTCATGTTAAATACTAGTCTCAACTCGTTTCTTCTTTTGCAGACTGGGCATCAAAATCTTGCTTTGTGGCTGGAGGGCCTAACAGCATGGGAGTGCATTTGTTGGGGAGATTACATAATAGACATCTGGAATAGCTATGGACCATACCAGGGGGAAGAGCTGTGTCTGCTTTCAGTAGAGGAAAGCTCTTAGATTATGGAGGGACAGGGTGGGTCAAGGTTGAACTGAAGAAGGAGGTTATTGGGGTTCCCGTCTTGCTTATGCCCCACAATACTAAGTTAGTTAGTTTATTGGATGGTTGATTGATTGATTGATACTGGGGACTGAATCCAGGGCCTTCACACTGAGCTAAACAACCACTCTTTTCTTTCTTTTCATTTTGAGACAGAGTTCCACTAAGTTGCTAATTTGCCCAGGCTGGTCTCGAACTTGTGATCCCCCTGCCCCAGCCTCCCAGACTGTTGGGATTACAGGCATGTCATCATGCCTGGCTTCAGATTTATTTTAAAGGAGTTAGAGAATATGAAAAACGTTATGTTCCACTGACTGCTTATTCCCAACTGATGTTCAATCTGCTGCTGGCAGCTCTCAGGCCACCGAGCTCTCTGGGAAGGGAGATGCTTCAGCGCACACAGCCCACTGTGGAGATCTACATTTGGGTGCCAGTAGCCAAACTGTAGCCAGTCACGGGGACAGCAGATACCACCTGTCTGAAGTTGGCATGTTCTAAATCCATAACACATGGAAGTAGGGGCAGGAAGAGCATCTTTCTGTCTTTCTGGTAACTCTGAGAGGAATGCTGAAAGCACAGGCCGGTTTTGCTGCCTACATATCCCATACCTTCAGTGCCGATCACTGTGTATCTGCTGCCATTAACATACCTTGTGAGATTGGTAATGTAACCCCATTTTACAGACAAGGAAAATAAGGCCCAGAGAGGCTGAGTCAGGTAGCAGAGCTGGTAAGTTGAGAATTCAGGGTAAAATATATATTTGCTCCACTGCCTCTAGGAGCTACAACTTATACCTTCACTGTCTTCAACCTGCTGTGTTTCTCATAGACTGATGAGACTGATGATTTTTTGACCTGAGGACTCTCTTACCTGGCAGTAGAGGAGGCCCATCTCAGAGCCAGAAGAGCCCCCCAAAAGTGCCAGACACTAAATGTCTTCTTTTCCTCTTGCATGCAAGGAGTCCAAGGCTCAGAAAGGTAAAGTGTCTTGCCCCAGGCTGCACAGCCAGTTTGTGGGCAGAGTTGGGGCGTGACCTGGGCTTGATGGTGAAAGCCTTCCAGGAACTGGACAAAATGAGTGGGATCCCTTTCCTGGGACACTGAGTTCCAGAACAAGAGTAAGATTTGTAACTGCTGCCTGGCTGCTCAGGGCTTGATGTGACCTGGCGGGTGCCCTGCCTTGCAGAATATATTAGTCAGCTTTCCATGGCTGGAACAAAACACCCAATACATACACAACCTAAAGGAGAAAAGGTCTATTGTGGCTCACAGTTTTAGAGGGTTCATGTCATGGTCAGTTTGTGTTGAGGTAGAGACATGGTGGTAGAGGGCACGGAGGAGGAAGTGGCTCAGATCATGGCATCAGGGAGGCAGAGGGCAAGGGAAGAGCCAGAGAGGCAGGACCAGGAACCAGACATAGTCCCCAAGGTCACATCCTCATGAGCCACCCTGGTGCACCCGCATGTGTCCTTTACTCATTTCCTAAGTGTCTTTCAAGCCAATCAAGTTGAAAACCAACATTAGCCATCACGCAGATTATGAGAAATGCAAAGTGGGGCGCTTGCTGGGAAAGGCTGGGAATGGCTGATGGCCATGAAGACCCAGTTTTCTGGTCCAATTAAAAGTGCAAACAGCATTTCTACACCATGTACCTACTTATGAAAATAAATTACGGATAAGCCCCCTGAGGAGCTGTTGAAGCATCTACTTACCAGCACATAACTGGGCCTGCAAGATTCAAACCTTCTAACCCGCTCATTAATCCTGAGCTTTAGGGCATCTTCTAGGCAGTGAGTTTCTCCTCTCTTCTTGCTTATTACACTTGAAGAAAATGAAATTGCACCACCACAAAATGCCTCTAAAACAGCCCCTTTTGCTCCTTCCTCGAGTTGATCCTCTTAATGCAGTTACTGACATTTTTCATTAGGCTGTTTTCAAAATAATGTGTTTGTGAAAGCCGAACACTTAGTGTTGTTTTTCTCTTTCAAACTCCTTATACACATTTCTCACAATAGGGAAGTGAAAACATCTCCGAAATGGGTTACCAGGCTTCCAGTGAACACCACAAGTCTCTGCCTTTGTTTGGTGAAGCTGCAGTGAAAGTGTCTGAAATGAACTACAGCTGGAGAGATGTACTAGCAGGAAGGCTTCATGGGTGGTTAGGTCTTTGAAGGAAAGGGTTGCATCTTATTAAAAAACTGGCTTGCTCATTTATCTGTCCCTGCAGTGAGAATTTCTGACCACCTGTTACATTCTAAGAAGTGCTATATGACTGTACGCCCCACTCCGCAGGAGATTAAAAAGGGTAATTTCAACAAATATCCCTGAAAGCACCTCTGTGTGGCAGGGAATGAACACCTCCGCCATTCCTGGGAATGAGGAAAATGAGAACACAATCCTACCCCGCCCCTCCCTTCCGCATCAGAAGGTTGCTGTCTGTCCCAGGATAACGTTCACATTACTTCTCTCTGAGGTTACTTGTCTGGGAGGAAAGAGAAGGATGAACAATGACTGAGAATGTATCACTGTAGACCCTGTGCTGACTAAAACTACTCATCTTGTAGGGCTCACGAAGTTCTCTGATCTGGCTGTTATTCTCCTTGACTCACAGATGAGGAAACTGAGGCCCTGAAGCATTTAATGCCTTGTCTGAGGTCCCACAGCTAGAGCGTGGTCTTGGGTACTGTGTCCCTTTCTGTGTAGGTCTTGTTAGAAGGCAGCTGAGCATTATTTATGTGTCTGATATGGTAATGAGAGCCTCCTCTTTCATGCTCTGGAGCCCATCTGCTGGGATGTGACGTTTCCTGTGCAGGATGCACTAAGAGGCAGAAGCCCTCTCATCGCCTGTCTCTAAGACTGAAGCGCATTCAGGGCGTTTTTCTGCCAGGCAACTGTCCAGACAGCTTGAGACTGTGCAGAAGATGTGTGAGTGCCTCGCAGAAAAAAAGGACATCAAGTGATGGCAAATCTGCCTGTCTTCTGCGAAAACAGCAGGGAAGGAGCCACAGAGGGAACCACTCTGACTGCTCTCCTTTCATTCAAACACTTGGCCAGCATGTGTTCTCTTGATGGGCCACTCACGGAGGCAGATTGAAGGCATCCCATCCAGTCACCTGGAAAGATGCTCAAAATGCCAGAACTCTGCCGAAGGATTCCCTCCTGACGGCTCATCTGAGGATCCCAGAGTGGGTCCATTTTGAGATTAGGAAGTGAGATGTGTGCACCAGAAGCCTTTCAAGTTGGACTGCAGCTCTGCTGGTTAGGGGAGGGGCCAGCGGGTGTCTGGGCTTGGTGGAAATTTCAAACAGGACACAATGACAGGTCTGTTGCTCTTCATTTCAGGTCCCTACTGTCTGTCTCCTGGAGTCAAAGTGCTGGGGGAGTGCACAGAAGGAGCTGCCTAGAGAGCTGTGGTGGTGGTGGGGGGGTGTTGCAGAATGTCCCCTCAGGACAGTGGTAGCCACAGAAGTGGTATTCAGGAGGTTTAGCCAGACCACCTAGTCTGGCTCATGGTCTTAGTGGAGCCATGCGAATGCTCTCAAGAAGCCAGTTATGCCAGCCCTTGCTCCTGGCCTTCACCTGTCTGTCCCTCATTCCTTCTTCTTTCCACTAATGCCCTCAGTTAGACAACTGTGGGTTCTACTAAAGGACGGACAGGATTGGTGGACAAACCCGGACTGTAAAGTTGATTATCCTGGCTGTGTACTTGCTATATGCCAGGCACTGTACACTATCAGTAATGGAGCTCAGCTGTCAGTGGGTAATTATTAACAGAGAGATGTAGTGACCGAGGAGCTGGCATTTGATTCTCGCCAAGGAGATCTGTGTCAGCTTCAGAAGCCTCCCTGAACCTAGCTGATGGATCTGCCTGCTGCTAATATGTCACCAAGTCAAACCTAGAGCACAGGGCCAAGACAAGTACACTAAAAGGAGCACCTTTCTAGTGAGTCATGCCAGATTGCTAAGAGCATCCCATTGGATGTAGCCAAATGTAAGGAGCAGGATCCAAGAGGGTTTCCTTGCTTTCAGTGAGGGGAAAGAGCTTAGCAAAAAGGGAGGGAAAATGTGGACACAAACTGCCTAGAGTCCCTTATCTTCTCTCTGCTTTTGCTGCCCCCACTCTGTACTTCCAATCCCACTGGTACAGTTGGAGCTGTCCCAATCCTGCTCTCCTTTCCAGGAAGACAGATAAGGTAGGCTATGCACAGGACCCAGCAGCCCTGGCACTCCAGAGAAAGCCCCGAGTCCTAGCATACTTGTGGGGCACACCTGGGTCTGTGTTCTGGTCACCCATGAAAATGAGTTTGCAGTGCCCAGCAGAAGGTACTCACTAGATATAATGTGCTAATGTCATTAGTACTATGCTTGATCTTGGCTCAAAGGCTGAGAAACAATTCATGTCATTATTATTAATACAGATTCTGTTCCTGAGCTCTGAATCGGAGCTCCTATACAATGTGACTTCTTGTTTCATGGTTTCCATTATAAACTCTTTTTTTGTACTTGATTTGTTTTTCTAATTGACAAATTTATGGCACACAATGTGATCCTTTGATAGATGGGTGCATTACAGAATGATCAAATCAGGTTAGTTAACATGTGTCACCTGAAATACTTATCACTTCTTTGAGGGGAGGACACTTAAAATCTACTCTTTCAGTAATTTTGAAATATATGATACATGTTCATTAACTATAGTCACTGTGCTGTAGAGTGGCTCACCGTCCCTGATTCCTCATGTCTAGCTAAAACTTTCTACCCTCTGACCACAGTTTCTTTTCCCTGCCCACCCTTCAACCCACATACCACCACACCACCCCAGCCTCTAGTAACCGACATGGCAAGTGGCAACAGAGATTTGAAAAAATGCTCATTATATCGCTAATCCTCTGGGGAATGAAATGCAAATTAAAACCATAGGCAGTATCACCTCGCACCTGTTAGACTGGCTATCATCAAAAAGACAGATGATGACCAGCATTGGCAGGACTGTGGAGAAAAGAGAAGGGTACGTGGTATAATGGGAAATGTCCATTAGTACGCCTTTTGGAAAACAAGATGGAGGTTCTTCAGAAAACTAACACTAAAACTTACCGTATGATTGGGCAATCCTACTTCTAGGTCTATACTCAAAGGAACTGAATCAGTATGTCAAAGAGATATTCACTTTGCCATGTTCACTGCAGTGTTATTCAGACTAGCCGAGGTATGGATTCAACTGCAGCACTCATCAGTGGATGAAAAGGTAAAGAAGATGTGATATATATGTACAGTGGAATACTATTCAGCCTTTGAAAGAGAGGTTCTGTCACTAGCAACAATACAGATAAATCAAGAAAAAATTAGGCTAGAAGCAATAAGCCAGACACAGGCACATACTGCATGTTCTCATTTCTTTGTGGAATATAAGAAAGTCAAACATACAGAAACAAAGGGTACAGGAAGCTGAGGCAGCAGGATTGCTGCAAGTTTGAGGTCATCCTGGGCTACATAGTGAGTTCAAGGACAGTCTGGACTACATGGTGAGACGTTGTCTCAAAAAAGAAAAGGAAAAAATCCCAAAGAATGCAGTTATGGCTACCATTACAGATTTTTTTTTTAATAGTTTGCTTGCCTGATTCTGCCTCTCATTTCTGCCTGCTGGGTTCCTAGGGACACAGGCCTCCTTAGTTTTGCTGCGGCCCTATCCAGAGCTCTTCTGCAACATGCCCTGAGAATTCTTGCAGGTGAAGATTGCATTACTTTAGCTAGATACTTTTGCTCAGCTGAAGTTCACTTTCTCATCTTACCAGCACTAATCCTAGGGGCATGAGTCATCTTGTCTCTCCCAGGATGAGTGTGTTTTATACCAGATGACCCTGAGATGAGATTCAGGTCACTCTTTGTACTTGCCTCACTTCATATCTGTTGGGAATCTGCTTCCCTTTGGCAGGTGTGGGATGGCAGAGGGGACGGGAGGATCTCAGAAATATGTTTTGTTCCTAGTTAATTTTGTATAATTCTTCTGGGCGACATTGAATGCAATGCATCAGTGGAAACCAAATGATGGTTTATGATGTTTACAGAGCAAAAGCAGATGTTCCAATTAATGCCAGGGCAGAATAATCCCATGGCAGGTTTATTCTAAAAGCTGATCAAGAAAAGGTCAAATAGGTAGTTTCCCATGTGGTGCTGAAGTCCTCATACCACATTCTTACTGATGTTGTGTTTTTCCATTAAGAACACAGTTCAGCTTTTCCAGGAACTGCTCAGAGAATGTCACTGTCTTCTACTTCTTCCCTGTGACTGGTCTGTTTGGTTGAGAACATATGGTTTAAGTAGTAAAGCTTGCATTATGAATGTCCAAAACCATCACAGAATCATGAATACAGAAGGGTTTTAGTAGCATAATCAGATTGCTTTCCAGACACGTGGAATTGAAGCCTGGCTGGGAGATACACACCATGTGTAATGTTACTCTCTTTCCTAGTTCCACAGCAGACATAACTCATGGATCTTTCCACCTGGGTCTCACAGCTGTTTTCAGCCTAACAATTCTGATTGCCACTATAGGTCTGTTGGAGTTGGAAACTGAGCAGAATCCTGTTTGCCATTCTTGTGCCTGAAGAATCTAAGTTCTGTTGTGGGTTAGTGTTTATGCAACAAGGTCCAATGCCTGAAAGTAGAAGACCGCTTGAGTAGGTGCCACAGGGCCGTGTAAGGGACACAGTTTTGGGTGATTAGGTAGAAGGGACTCTGGTTTGATAGAAGCAGAGGTAGCACTTCACTTATTTAAAAAATATTGCAGAGATGTGGCTCACACACTAGCGTGAAGAGAGCACAAGCTTTGGAATCAAATCCTAACTCTGCCATTCATGAGCTTTTTAGTCGTGCTGATGTGTCTCGAGCCCGCTGATGCCTTGCTGTCCAGTGCTGCCTCTAGACCCCCAAGTGAGTGCAGTTCTCATTGTGCCACAGCTCTTTGTCTTATGATCTAGGTATCAAAGAGCCTAAGATGACTAGAGGCTTTTAAAATGATAGACAAAACATTCTTTAATTCATTCAACAGCCAATGAGCAAGCATGACTGTCAAATACTGTGCTAGTCCTGGGAAGGCACAGATAAATAAGACATGACTCTACCCTCTGGTACCTCATGAGCTGTGGGGTTAGAAGTGGGACATAAAACAGCTTAAAATCACCAAGGAGATAAAGCAGCTATGACACCATCACAGATTCATGCACATCAATGTGCAGAATGCAACTGTTTAGGACAAGTTACAGAAAGCAAGGTCCACCCCAGTGGCATGTTTTCCAGCCTGTTGTTCCTATTGAGCTTGTACATCTGCAGCAGGGCCTGTCGTCAGCTGCTGGTTTTACATCAGCATGCATTCCAGCCCACCTATCTTGTCCTCTCCATACCCCTCGCCCAACCCAGACACCGTTCCTTCCTCATCTGAACCTTTCCTCATTTCCAGATCAGGAGGCAGAGGAAGACATGGGGCCCAGACTGAAGTAGGCACTCACTTTAAGGGGCTTCCTGTGACTAACTGAGAGTGGGCATCTCCTGAGGTTCTGGCCAGGCCTAGCTCCTGATAGAGTCAGAGGAAGCTAGCAGGGAGATGTGTGATACGACAGCTGGCTTTCTCAACAAATTTTCAAAATAGACATAGTGTCCCATTGAAAGATGAGGAGACTGAGGCTCTGAGAAGGTGAGCTACTTGTAGGAGAACCATGGAGGGATGAGTTGCATGCAGGAGTTATATAAAAAAGAAACAGATTTTGTTCTTCCTGGGACAGAGCTGACTGTGGTCCCAGTTTTACCAGTCTGGAGCCACGTGACTTCGGGGTCACTACTTATTTTCTCTGATCTTCTGTTTCTCCTGGAAGAATGGGCATAATAATACCCCTCTGGGTTACATGGGAATGAAGTCCAAGCTTTTCCATTTATGGCCCCGAGCGGCTGCTTCATCAGGTGTCAGATGATCTGGTCACACCTGGCTCACCCAGTTGCCCCAGGGACCAAGCAAAATGAAGGTTGCGTCAACTGGCTGGAGTTCTGGAGAGCTGTGTGGAGGATCAGAGGTGAGTTTCTCAGTCACCTCTGTGGTGGCTCCAGCCCTCTCCACTGCCTGCTGGGATGGGAAATGGGTGAGCACGTCTCCTTGAAGAGTGCTGCTGGAGATCCCTGGTGATTGCTGCACATTTGTTCCAAAGGGACAATTGAGATGAATCTTTGCTACATGGCTGGTGCTCTGCCAGGAGCTTCGCACATGAGATCCCATTTGAATCTCCCAGCAACCCTACAGGGACTCCCATAACCTCAAAGGGGAAGCAATGTAATCCTCAAATGTCTACACAACTCACTAGGCTCCCTGCAGTGGGTTTGAGGCAGCCCTAGGACCTGTACCCTGTCTGTCTGATGGAGAGGCCCAGGCTCTGTGCATCCCACTCTGCAGACTATGAAAAAGCAACAGAAAATACATGCTTATGTTTCTTAGGAATGGAATAAAACCCAAGATTTGCACCTGGGTGTATTCTAGTGTGCTGACATGTAAGTTAGTCTGTCAGCCAGTTTGTGAAAATTTGAATGCCCATTATGTCCAGGCATGACTGATGGTGGCTTGGGACTCTTCAGCATGGTCTGATGCTGTTTCTGATAAATGATATGAATCCTTATTACATCCCAAAGACTTACTTCCCAACCTTGCCAAACAAACATAGAGAACTGAGGAAGACAGGAGAACAACTTTCTGTAAGTCTTCTTGATTCCTTTTGAAAATATCCCTCTAGTTAGTATCTCTCCTTGGAGCCCAGTATGACTTCTGTGACACTATAGGTAGAATTCATCATCTCTGACCTGTCAGCTGCATGGCCTCCTGCCCTGCTCTGGTGCCCATTCATTGTCCACATACCAGCCAGGAGCATCTCTGTGCAAAGCAGATCCTTCTTAATCTCTTCCATGGCTCCAGGCTCCCTGGTTGGGCTGGCAAACAAGCATGCCAGGACATGGGGCCCCCACAACTCCTTCTAGCCTCTTCTCTCCTAGCCCCAGGACTGACCTCTGCCCAGTGTCACCTTCTCCAGTGTGCTATTCCCTGCTACCTCTTGTCCCTTCAGACATGCTGACTCCTGCGCTGAGCCTTCATCTTTCACTGAGCTGATGCTGCCTCAGCTTTAAGACTCCCGCTGAGCACATTTCCTCCAGAAAGCCTTCCCTGACTTCCTTCTCTTCTTCAGAATGAGTTGGATGCCCTCCTTGGGGCCTTGGCAGCACCCGGTGTTCTCCTCCATCCCATTGTACTGGCCAGCCTACTTCTACATGAACGTATATCTCAGTTGGTGCCTCTACATTATGGTTGAGTCAGAGAAGTTGGCAAGAGAAGTTGAACTTTCACATAGTTATGGCAGGGGCCAAAGGTCACCTGTGGGGATCTCTGGAGCTGGGGTGGCTCTTCAGAGATATCCTCACTCCACACTGAAATGAGGGGGCAGTTCTTTACCCCATTGGATTCGGGTTACCCTGGAGAGAAGACACAACCTTGGGCAAGGTATCTCTCTTTACTTCAGGGAAATTCCCAGAGAAAGAATTTCCAGAGTGGAGAGCTGCCAGCCACCAACATCCCCAGTTGCTGGGTAGATGTATGACTCAGTCTTGAAAGAGTAACCACAGCATTTATTATCCTGCTGTAGTCCTGAGATTTAGCAGGTAACTAACAAATGTCAAATGAATGAATACATCCATTCACCCATCTCTCTTTGTTCCATGCTCAAACTGTGGGACCAGGTCTTATTTATTAATCCAAGCACTCAATACAGGCCTTGCTTAGCATAAACACTCAATAGAAATTTTCCCAGTGAATGACTAAATTGAAAAAGAATGAATGAATCAGATAATGATGAAATTTGTTTTATAAAGAGAGATAAATTTGCACACAACTCAGCTGTTTAAAGGCTGCACAAGCAAATACACCTGTGTATCCCTTCTCCATCAAACCAGCATCCTTCTAAGCAGCAACTTTGTCAAATGAGCAACACCACCCCTTAACAGACCTCTTCTTGTCTTCATGGCTCTAGGTCGGACATACAGGGAGGAGTTCAGGAAGGAGGAAAGTAGGCCTCCTTTGCTAAGTGTCAACCTTCAGTGCTTTATCCTCCAAAAACAAAGGAATAGCTGGAAGGATTGAGAGTATTTTAGAGTAGAAAAGAGCAGATTTCAAGAGAAGCATGATGTATTTGCAAATATTTGAAGGGGTATCATTTGGGAGAGAGAATAGACTTATCTTGCACTACCATGGAGAATAGTTTCAGGATTTGGGTTAAACATAGGCAAAGACCTTACAAAATTAAAATGACTAACGCTCTTTCTTGGGAGATGGATACTTTATATCACAGTAGGGTATATGTTATGCAGGTGTACACATTTGGCATAACTCAGGTATGGTTTATACATTTTAACATGCATTAATTTTACGACAAAAAATGTTAAATCCTCCTTCTCTTCTTTCTCCTCCTTTTCTTTAGATAAGAGATGGGAGTAGGCAGAGGTACAGAAGAAACAAGAATGGCCAAATGTTAACTTCATGGGATTTAGGTGATAGGAAACATGGGGTTCAGTGTACTATTCTGTTTCCTTTGTATATGTTTGAAAAAATTTCATAATAAAATAGATATGTATTACTAAACAAAGAGGAAACAAATAGGTTTTTTTATTGTCTGCCAATGGAATGGTTTGCACTGGAAAAAGTATGTTCCCTGTCACTATGAGTATTTATGTAAATGCTATGTGCATCCTTTCAATCCTCCCCAAGATTCTGGGCTGTTGAAGGATGAGATCAAGAGCGGGAGTGGGAGACAGAATGGATGGCCTTGGTCAGGTCCTCGGCCTCTGCCCCTAGAGGAGGGATTTGGAAGGTCTGTCTATACTGGCTGAGGGACCAGAAGAGAGAGGAGAGAGTTGGATTCTCCAAAGCCATGAGTTTTGGCCCAGGCTTCTCACTCCAGACAGCAGAAGGTGCTGAGGGTAGAGGAGAGGGATTCCCAAGACTCTGAGCCTTGAGAGGGATGCAGAGTAAGATGAGGACTCAAGACGGGAGGAGGAAGCACAGGTTTGGAGAGTGTCCTGAGCCCATAAGAGTGGCCACTATTTACCAGCTTGGAGTACTTGAACAAGGGCTTCAATCTTTTAGCGTTTTCTCATCTGTGAAATGGGAGAGAGGCCACTTCAGAGAGTTCTAAGGACTAATTGAGCTCAGGCACCCTGCATATAGCCAGTCATGCATTTTTCAGTAATTATTATCTATAAGCCCAAGCAGGGCCCAGTGGGGCAGAATGATGGGAAATGAAGGTCTGTGTAGACACCAAGTGCCACAGGGACTCACAGTGCTGGGATAGCTGATGTCAGGCTAAGGTGATTGCTTTCACAGCTTAGCCTGATTTTAATGGCAAAAGGAAAATCTGCAAGGAGCTTTCACTGATGCAATGCTAAGGTTCTGGAATGATCATATGAGGAGCAATTGCTGAGGGTCTCCAAGCCCTGGGTTGTTTCCACCTCTGGTAGAAATCCACGGTCCTGGAAAGCTGTTTGTGTATGTTGCTAGGACACAATCTTCCACTGTCCTCACCTCCTTCCATGGTCCCCAGATCCACTCAGCTGCAGCCTTTGAGGCCTTCATGCTAGGCCCCGAGCCAGTCCTGACCAGGGCGAAAGCCATGCACAGGGTATGAAAGACACTGTTCTCATCTCTATTTCCAGGTCCTGGCACTCTTTAGGTGTCTAATTAATGTGAACTGGGTGAACAAACGTTAAGAAAATGCATGGGGACAGGCCCCTGTGCCCCTGGGGCCCTTGCTCAGCTAGTCCTACAGAGGCCCAAGGTAGCCCATGCGCAGTTGCCACTGGCTGGTGGTGCTCTGGCAGACAGCAATCTCCTCTTCCTCTCCCCACAGGCTCACAGAATGCCAGCATGGCAGCTACGCTGAATATACCATACATCAGACGCCTAATGGTGCGTTTGAGAACATAAGTGGCAACCACCAAATGAGACTCGAGAAGGGAATTAGAGCCAGATGCACAGCGTGGAGGAAAAAAATCAAGAGCAGCCTCAGAGGAAGTGGGGCCAGATAAAGTCATTTTAAGAGAAGCAAAAACCATTACCTAAAGGTCAGGCTCACCTTATGTAAAATCGGTGCCCTTTCTGGAGAGCTGGGCTGGACACAGCGTTCCTGGTCAGTACTGCTCCCTCTGGGTCTGCCCACTCAGCCTGGACCACAGCATTTGCATTCCAAAGTGACCTCTTCTTGGCCACCTAGGCAGGTTCTCATTCAACAGATATTTTGGCCTACCTGGTATGTGGTCCAAGGTTATGTACCACCGTGGTCATGCTCTTAAGTTCAGGGTCAACTTGCCTGGCTTCAGTGACTTTTTCTGCTTTTGCTGCCAAAGTTAGTTGACTTCCCTCTGCCTTGGAATGCTTCTACTGTGGAAGGCCGATATGGGGTTAAACGAGATAACACAGGTGAAGTATTTATAGTGGCAATGAGTCCAAGGGTCTCTGTTCACCTGGAACACACATGGCACCATTTAAGTGAAGGGAGGACTGTGGGGTAGTGGCCTCCAAATCCCTAAGTATAGTGCAAGGGCTGAATCTAGTAGGTCTTCAGGAGTTTTAACTGAACCTAGCACAGAGCACATACACACCTGCATATACACACATACACACACGTGTACGTGCATACACGCATCTCTTAGAGCTTGTGGTACAGACTCATTTCCTTGGTAGGTAGGTAGCATTTTAGACCCTGATAGTATAGAGGAAGTGAATCCAAGCGTTTGGTTTTCTGCAGGCCTCTTTGTTCTGTGGCTTTCTCAGGTTTGGCCCCTGGAGCTTTCCTTTCATTGGAGCTTGGCTCTGCATTCCAATGTTTTTAAATTGTACTTTGACCCGTACTTCTATTTGCATGTAGTGGGAGAGAGGTTTGTATTGGCTCAGCCCCTCATGTGAGTGAGATGAGAAATCATGACCTGAATTTAAATTCTATTTGCTAATGCCTTAACTTGTTCCTCAGAAATTAAAAGTCACTTATAGCATAGAGATGACCAAGAAATGGTTCCTGATCTAAGGGACTGTGTGGCTTCTTTGGAGGACAAATGTGTGAGCAAAGAACTGCAATGAACAGCAGCAGAAAAAAGGCCTCAGGGATCTATGTGCAGGGGGATCTAAGCTGTGGCCCAATGGAGAAGGGGGATTTCAGGGCACCCCAAAAGAGGAAGCGCAGGGTCGCAGGGAGCGCAGAGGCCCAGAAGTGTGAGGTGATGCATATGGCGCTGGGAGCAGTGAGCACCTGTGGGCCTGGAGGAAGGCTGCGGAGGGAGGAAATGCGGGAGGAGAAGTTGGGGAAGTTGGGCTGGGCTATGCTGTGAAGACCCAGGGACTGGGTTACGGGGACTGGGTTGCTGTGTGAGACTGAGACATAGCTATGAACGGCACCCTCACAGAGGTCTGATGTGTTATTATGCCCATGTTAGGGATGGAAAACAGACTCGGAGAACTCAGATGACATTCTCCCAGAAGCAAATTAATATCCCCGACTCAGTCCTTTCAGCACATAAATAGGGTCAGCATTCTAACTTAGAGCCTAACTCCATGTGACCCAGTGCAAATGATACAGCTGCCACGAGGCAGTTGAGGACACAGTGAGGGACCACAGGGAACACAAAGGCAAGGTGAGGGATAACGATCTTGCACTGGAGTGGAGAGGAAGACCTGTCCTCCACCTCCATCGCCACCATCAAAAAGAAAGAAAGGGGGCACAGAGAAGCTGAGCGGAGGCTGACAGTAGGGGGGCAAAAGAGCAGGGCAATGTGGATGCCAGGACCATGAAGGGGCTGGCTGAGGTGGGGTGCGGTGGGTTAAGAGCAGATGTAGGAGGAGAGACAAACCCTTCATTCACAATAGATACTCAGCACAATTAGAGTTATCTCAGGTCATTTGGCACAACAGGGAACTGGGGTGCAGAGAGGAGCCCCAGCTTCTGCTCCGACTGATAGACTCCCTCATTCATGCACTGAACTTCTGCCCTCCCACAAGCCCAGCACTAAATGTCCTGGGCTTGGCAAAGATATGAAGGTGAAGGACCAGGTATGCAGCTCGTTATATGTTAGGCATCTGCATGCCATATCTTCTTTATTTCTCTAAGTGACTCAGGGTGGGAGGTGTCCCAATCTCCATTTTCCAAGAAAGCCATGCCTGGGAAGGTTAAGTCAACTGTCCGAGGTAGATCTGGCATTAACACCCAGGACAGAATCTCCCTGCTGTAACACTTGTCCTCAGGAAGGTTCATGAGCAGGGTGGTGATAAAATTCATCCCTTCTGGGGGTATACTGAGACCAGGGCCATGCCGGGTGATTGCACCAGACAGCAGGCATAATCTAGCATCATCTTGGGCACACTGAGATGTGGGGGCCCCCCGAAAGAAATGTCAAACTATATATATTTCATGGAGCTTTAAAGTTCTTCAAAGTATATTCCTACTTTCAGTCATGCCTCATTCATATGGAAAAATGAGAAAGTTTCCCAGATCAATGAAGCTCATCCTTTTAAATGCTAGCTTTCAGAACTTGGAGGTATGTACCCTTTGAAAGGAAGCAGACCTGTCTTGCCTGAGTGAGAAGCACTCAGCCTGAGCCATCCTGAGCCGGCCTTTCTCCTCACTCATCTTGGTGGGGAGGGACTCCTATGGCCTAAAAGTCTCAGAGCAGAGCTCTGGCAACATTTGAGCGCCCAGACTTGCAGAGGTTCTAAACTAGGCTTTCTCTGCAGCTGGCTTCTTCCCGAGAAACTCACACCGGCATCAACTACAGCAGACACTTCAGATAGCAAGGAAATAATGCCAGAGCGACAAGGAGGTCCTGAGGTGGGGAGAGCAGGGAATCTTTGAACTCAATGATTTTCAGTGCTTTGAGTAAGACACTGTGATTCAGAGAGGAAAAGTGACTTTCCCAGAGAGATGTGCCAATTAGTGATCCACATGGGACCAAAAGGCATAGTTTCTGATTTCCAGTCTCAAGTTTATTGTGCTTGTACCTTCTGCCTTTATGACTGTCCTCTTCTTCCTGCCTCCCCTCCAACCACGGACCTCAGGCAATGTCTGAACATTCCCATTCTCCTCCCGCTGTTCCTTATCCACACTATCCCACCCTCCCCTCCAGGAGAACTGGCCTGGCAGATTCTTTCCCCTTCAAGGGGCAGTAGAGGTATCACCCCAGAGCAGCCTGGCCTGGATCACCGCGCTTTGCTGTATCTCTCTGGGCCTTGTGTCTGGGTTAATTTTTGGCATCTATTATACTGTGGAATTTATGCGTCTGTCTCTCCATTTGATTCCAGACTCCCAGAAGGCAAAGATTCATTCTTGCTCATCTCTGCATCCCAGCACCCGGCACCAGCACACAGTGAGCTCTCAATCAATGTTACTACTGCATTGGATTGAAATGTCCTTGCCGGGAGGGGAGTTATGACAAGAGAGGCTGACTGGGAAGGGCGAAAGACCGAGGCTGGGCAGAGGAAGCCCTGGCTGACTTCCTCACGTCCCACGCGAGGGCGTGGTCCTCGACAGAGAAGGGGTGTAGAACAGGCTCGAGGGCATGGGGAGAGA
Source organism: Dinomys branickii (assembly GCA_004027595.1). Taxonomy (NCBI): domain Eukaryota; kingdom Metazoa; phylum Chordata; class Mammalia; order Rodentia; family Dinomyidae; genus Dinomys; species Dinomys branickii. The sequence goes on along the minus strand of PVLD010005953.1, from coordinate 17,125 downwards.
GGCAAGGGGGCGGGCGGCCCCAGAGACTGCTCAACCCCGCATCTGCCTATGGAGTCAGTCTCTGGAAAAGTACCAGTGAATTAAAGCCCCATAAAAAAGTCAATTAAGTCCAAACTCGTTTATGCCTTAAGCTTCCCCAAGCCAGTGAGCCAGAATGCAAGCTGGGCTGATATTTCTCCATTTCCCTCCACGTCTACATGGGTCTCCAGTGAAGCAGGCGTGACACATTTTATTTCAACTATAAACGGGGCAGATAGACTGATAGCAAAGTAATGACTGCTGGGGGATCTCTGGAGCCCATCCAAGAGATTCAAATAGGTGGGTGTAACGCTCACTTTCTGACCTTGGGTTCTGATGTGGTATTGAGGCTCAGGGTGAATGTGTTGCTATGTGCGTGTGTGCTTGCACACATGTACTGGGCATGTGCACATATGTGTGGTGTGTGTGGGAGATATATATTTACATGTACAGGTTTGAGTGTTGAGTCATCTATTTATTCCAGACATATTTCTTGAGCACCTACTATGTGCTGGGCATTCATTTGCCTCTGGGGTTTTGCATGAAAAAAATAGTTTCAGTCCCTACCCTTGTGGGCTATACAAACTAGAGGTCTAGAAGAAGAGACAGACAAGCATACAAGTGATAGAAGTAAAGAAAATTAAGTGTATATGAGTGCTGTTACGCACATGAATGCTTAACTATGATCATACGCATACCTGGATGTCTATGTACGCATGTGTGTGAAGCAACATGTGGTGTTGTTGTGTATGAGTCTCTAGCTTATCCAGGTCTTGGAAAACTGTCTCTGAAAACAACTGTAGATCAGTGATAACTAATATTATTTGCTTTGTGTGTGTGAGTGGGGTAAAGGTGAGGAGAAAGCATTTAAGTTATCAGATGTACTGGAATCAGAACAAAGGACAAATTACCTGGTGAATGCGCACCACCACCGGCTATTCCACTTCTTTCTCACTTCCCCCTGAGCTCAGGCGACTACTCGCACCCTTCGGAGGCTGTGGCCAGCCTTCCTCGCTGGTTGGATGGAGAAACCCTGCACTGGGATAATGGAGACAAAGACTCTCTTCCCAGTCCTGCGCTTGTAAACTGAACAGTCCTGAGTTGGTCATTTACTAGCTGTCCAACCTTGGGCATGGTTCTCAGTCTCTGAGCAAGTTTCAATTTCCTCACTAGTAAAGCAATCTGTTTCTGGAGGCCAGCACAGGATTACTGTGACAATTTGCGAATCCTAGAGCATCTAGGACAAGTGAGATGTAGCTGATATTGATAAGTTCTTTTTCTTACTATAGACAAACCCCTTCTCTCATTGGGTCTTTCTAAAGCAAGCTATGACTATGTGTAAGTCTTCTTGCTTGCACAGCTTTTTTCCAAGTATTTCCCAGAGAACAACAAAAATAGTGAGATGAAATTCATAGAAATAGGTGATGCTTAAGGGAAAAGTAATTATCAGTCAGATTAGTGAGGAGATGCTGAGCTAAGCAGATTTTTTAAAAAAGTTTTATTTCTTGCAGGATTTCTCAGAACCTTTAATATGTCAATGTACATTCTGACTTCTGTCTCAGATCAGATCTTTCCAAATGCTATAGCTTAAGGGCAGTGGAACATTTAGGTCAAGACTCCAGGAGACCCCAGAAAAGGAGAGCTGAAATGGGCAGGTACGGGAAGATGACCAATAGATGGAACATTCTGAACTAGGTCCTGCTATGGATGACTGGGACTTAGCCCTGTAGGGAACTTGAGAAGTGGCACAAACACACCACAGAAGTGGGGAGGAAGCTGGGCCTTCATCTGCTTGCCCCTGCTTACTGTAGGTGGAGGGCTGCTCCTTGAGGGTTGGTGCCTCAAAACTTCCAGCCTGCTCAATACTTGTGCCTGGAATGTCCCTGTGGCCAGCAGATGCGCATAGGCAGGAAGTCATAGATGTGTTTAGGAAGTGTCTGAATGCAGAAAAAGAGCCTGTGGAGATGACACAGAGCACTAACAGTGTCTGCCAATGTTCCTGACCTGACCTCCCAATCCATGTTTCATGGGCCACTCTTACGAGTGTCATAGACCTCTCTTTGGGTACCAGTGGCTGAGATAATACAGGATAAAATCCTTGCAGGAACTAACCTCAGTCTATTTGTTCAATTTTATCATTTTTTACTCCCTTTTGATCTAGATGACAGGCTGTCTGGATTACTACAGCAGGAGGGGAGTGGGCTAGGTCAACACAAAACATCTCTTCCAACTGGAGTTTCCCTGGGACACAAACACGTGCTTGATACACCTTACAAGACAGGGCCTGGGACTTGCTGTTGGGCAGTGGCCTTGAGCAAGGTAGGTGGTAGAGTGTCCTAGAAGGCATCTTGTAAGATGTCTGGCACTAGAAAAGCAACACTTGTGGTAGATAGAAATGACAGGCCAGAGCCAAGCTTTAGGCACAGCTTGCCAGTGAGAAACAAGAGCTGGGTCAAGCTGGGCAAATATAAGACATAAATGGTGCATACTTTGTCCTGGTTTTGGAGATTCAAAAGGCACCTTGCCAGGTTAAAGAGGAGACTGCATGTTTATGCTCAGAACTTGGAGGCAGGAAGCCTAGAGTGTTAGTCTTGGTCTTCCCACTACCTGCTGTGCTTATACTAGTCCTTTACTCTGGTCTTGTTGCCTCTCAGGCTGCCCTGGTGTCTCAAGCGAGCTTGTTGGGTCACACAAATATCAGACCCAGAGGTCAAGATCCTTGGGAATCATCTAACCCCAAGCATTTACTTTAAATATAAGGAAAACTAAGGACTAGAAAACGGAAGCGATTTCCCAGTGGTGTCCAGTGGATTAAGAGCAGAGCCCAACTCAGAAAGCATGTTCCCTGCAGGCTGGGGAGAACTTCACTCGGATTTCCATTAAGAGACTTCCTACCAAGACGCTGGACACTGGCATGATGAGCGAAGGGCTGTGCCATTTACCTTTGCTCACAGCCTTTAGTTCACTGTGCTGAAGTTCCCTCCTGTTGCCTTTTGCCTCACCTCCCTGTATTCCTGGGATGTCTCCCCGACACATCAGGTAGTAATAACATTTTCAATTTTTAGACATATCAGCAAGTTTTGCCAGGCAATGTGAGGAAGCATGAATGCTAATGCCTCCATCTGGGGATTATGTTAATATATTATCCTGAATTCACATTTTAAGAATTGCATATTTTAATTGGCTGCCTCTTCTGCCTCCAAGTCCAAGATCAGAGAGTATTTAGTTAAGGGGGTGTGGGTTGTTGCAGAGAGGCTGGGTTGGGAGGAGGGCCGGCCTGAAATCAGAAGCCTTGGGATTCCGTCCTTGGGTAGGTGTGAGGCACCGGGTAGGCTGCTCCTTGTGTCTGGGTCTTGGTTTCCTCATCTGTAAAGTTGAGGGACTTGACAGTTACTAAGCGTCCTTCTAGCACTAAGAGTCTATGAATTCTGAATACAAGGGCCATTCAAGGTTCTTTCCTCCTTCCCATCTTCTTGCCTTAGATTCTGGGGCTGCCAGCAATATCATCTCTCCCTGGCTTTGGGATTATTTATATGCTGGGAATGCACTTTTCCCTGCTTCCCCGTTCTTTTCTTTGAGCTCGCCCTTCATACCTCTTTACCCGAGTCCTCTCCCCACTGGAGTAAGGATGCAACTGCTCCAAGTTCCATCCTTTTCCCTGATGCCCAAATTACAGTTTCTTGGGAAAATCACTGAGTTTGGTCTACTCTTGATTCTGGTCAGTACACAGGATACTCTTTTTTTTTTTTTTTTTGGCGGTACTGGGGATCGAACTCAGGACCCTGCGCTTGCTAGGCAGGCGCTTATTCTACTGAGCTATATCCCCAGCCCCAGGATACTCTTTTGTCCATCCAGATTGGTGGTGCTTCTCTCACTAGACTGGGACTCCCGTTATGGCAGTCTCTCTCTCTGTGTCCAACTCCGATTTTTTCTTTTTTGAGTCCATCAGGGAGGCACTGTGGTATAGGAAAGAAGACAAAAGCTTGGGAATTTGACCTATATTTGAGTCCCTGCTCTGCTACTGATTATCTTCTGTATGGCTCAGAACCAACTGCATAACTTCCGGAATCTTCATTGTTCTCTTTTCTAAAATGGGGATTACAGTAATTATCTGAGGACAGTGGGTAGGATTGTAGGGAATAAGCTAAGGTATGTAAAGTGGCTTCCACACTGTACAGGCTCGTGGAAAGCTAGTTCTGTCCACTCAAGTGGCCAGAAACCTACAGCTGCTATAGTTTGCTTAAGATAGGTGTCACTTCACCTACCTTAACATACATCTGGTATGTTTGGATTGAAACCCACTAGGGACCTGATTTGGAAGCCTGGCCTGAGGTGTAAGACTTCTGTTAAATTCCCCAGAGCTAAAGACCCATCCTGAGTGAAACTCATTGCTTCCTGTGCTGGGCTGGTGAGGTTTAATTACCTCCTCTGTGGGGCATGCATTATTAAATCCATGCTGGGCCAGCTGTTCAATACAGTCAGGGCTACTCACAGTGAATGGGATATTTGACAGGCTGAAGGCCAGAGTCAGGAGACATCATAGCAAGGTAGGGATAGCCTTTGCCCTGAATGGGGGCTGCAAAGCTTCAGCAGAATAATCTATGACCTCCTGCAGTGGTAGGCCTTTGTGGAATGTTTAGTGACAGATAAGCTGCAACTTTTCATTTGTAAATAAAGACAGCTATGTGTCTCTCTCACTGACAATGGTCTCTCCCTAGATTAGGATTCCCTTTATGGCAAGGCCATTCCTCTCCCATCAGATTGGGACTGTCTGGGGGCAGAGTGGTGGTGCCTCTTCCATTAGAATGGAACTCCCATTAGGGTAGGACTGTGTTTCCTCACCATATTAGGCTTCCTGGGCAAGACTAGGTCTCTAACATCAGACTTAGGGACAATTACCTAAAAGTGAAGACCACAGTGGTCTCTGTTCTAGAGTCTGTCTAGAAAGTCCCTTTCTCTCATGCATGAGGCTCCTATTGTCCTAGGGGCTCTGCCCTTTGCTTGTAAGCAGTAAGAGAAACAGAAGGCAACCAGCTTTCTTTCACAGGCTGTTGGCTTTTAAGTAAAGATAGTTAAAATAATTTATATCCTGCTCAGGGGGAAAACTAGAGAGAGGAAGGAGGGGTAGGTTTTCCTGGCAAGGAAAAGCAGCATAAAATGTCCTGTTAGATGCTCACTCAGCGGCCTCCATTCCTTCAAGTACAGAGCAAACACTTGTGATTGAAGCCATGCCCCAGGGACAGGTTAGTACCAGAGCTGTGACTGCAGATTTGACCCAAACACTTTGGGGCTGGAACTGTGGCCTCTCAGAAGACAAAGGACAGAGAGGGATCTGAGTCTTAAGCCAGGAGAATGGGTCTTGGAGACATGGTGGTAGCTCCCAACAGATGGAATTCTTACTGGCTTCAAATCTTGTTCATTAATTTATATTCTGAACTTGAGGGCAAGAGCTGGAATAGGCAGTAAGCACCTGGGTTTCTTGAAGCTATGCCATTAACTAATAATTTTTCCATGAATAAATCCTCCACCCTCACTAAAACTCAATCTTTCCTGACTTGTGCTTTTTCCTAACGCAATCTAGAATCATGCAGGATGCCCATGAAATGTAGAAACTTAGATGAATATATAATATCATTGATGACATCTTTTTAATGCAAAATAAAATAGTGTCTGTGTTTGTAAATTTCATGGCATAAATCTTGTGTGAAAGACTATTTAACAAGTACCTATCTCCTCTCTTGGGCTGTAAAACCCACAAGGGCAAAGGCTAGGAGTTTATTCTCTGTGGCTGCTTTATCGCTATGCACAGAACTTGGCACATTCTGAGAGACCAGTACACTTTCATCCAATTATGTGAAATTAATGATGAAGTGAATGGTCAAGCTTCTCTTGGGGGAATGGGATGGTATGAAATACAAGGAGGACTTCAAAAGTGGGTTTTGAGAGAACATGCTCAGACGTCTGGGACACCCAGCTCATTAGCTGGACTTTCCATAGCATCTAGAGGTAAAATTTTCACCTACAGGATTCCATTGCCATAAAAGAGACACAGAGAGTTAAGAGCTGACATGCTGAGATGAACCCACTGTTATCAGTCGGCTTCTTCTGAACGTTTATAGATCCATTCTTGGCCTTCAAAGACTAGCTGTATTCTTCCATAGAAGATTAGACTCCTGCCCTGAGAATATGGACTCATGGATGGCCAGTGCATGCCCAGCTAGAAGTCCTCAGAGCTGCAGAGCAAACTCTCCAGGGAGGATAGTGAGAATGGAGTGTAAGAGAGGTGGACTTTGGTGCTTGGTTTGCCTGGAATATCCAGCCCCTCCTAAGTCCACATAGCTCCATCTTTCAAGACTCAGTTTAATGACTGCATCTTCTAAGCAGGTACAACTGACCCTTCTTACTATGGGCCTCACTGCAGAAAACATATTTTAATGTGTTAGTAGTCTTAATGTATTAACATTAATGTATTCTAATGCACCCACATCTTAATATATTAGCAATAACCATTTATTATGTGTTCATCAATGCTTCTAGATTTAGTGATCACCCTCTCTGCGAATCCTGTTGATAGTACACTCCTTGAGCCTCCTTGAGGATTGGTGTGGCCAGATCGATGTGTCTGGCTCTTCTCACGCTGGGCATGCCGGTTACTGTCCATGGTTCTGAAGGCCATGGTTCAATGCCTTTCTCAGTCCTTCATCCTCTCCCAAGTACAAACTAAAAAGCTCAGCAGTGACCTGGTAATAGACTGAGAAAACAATGCTTGGAGTCCAGGGGCACCCAGGGAAGGAAGGGATTAGTTTCGCTTGTTCCATGTGCTGCCAAACCTGCCAGTTTGCTACCTGGGGTAGTCTGTAATTAAGATAGCAACATAGGGAGGTTGCTTAAACTTTTGAGCATTCTGTAGTTCCTGCATGCTGGGCAACCAGGTGAAATGTAGTTATCTGGAAATTTATATACCTCAGGTGGAGCACATTTAGTGATAGCTATCAGCTGGATTTGGGTGTGCCATGCTTTTTGCATCCTACAGGCTAGAAATTTTCTATTCTAAATAGAATTAATTGATATTAATGTCATTATGAAAAGTACTTGTTTCACCCTTCTACTATATTTCTAGTATAATTTTAAAAGTACAATTTATTGAACACCTGTTATGTGGCAGGAATCATGAGAGTTGCTTTTGCTTTTTATATATTATCTCGAATCCTCCAAATAACTCAGTGAGGAAAATTATGATTATTTCCACTTAGGGAAGAAAAGAGAACAGTCAGAATGGTTAGATAACTGGCCCAAGGTCACAGAGGCAGTTAAGTTATCACCAGACCCCTGATCTCTGTAGTCTTTTATTAGTATACACTATCCAATCTCTTGCAATTTTCTTAGGAATACAGAAAATAGTTTCCATAGCAATGATAGTGAAATAAATATTAGTATCTGGATAATACGACTTTTGAAAACATCCCTTAAATTCCACGATAGTACTGTATGTCTAGGAATGTGTATTCAAAGAAGAAATCCTAAGCGTGAGGAAGATTTTTGCATGATGAAATGTCCAATAATAGGCAAAACACTATCATATTTAAAAAGTAGCAACAAGTTATGTCCAATACCAGGAGAATGACTACCTGCAGTGTAGTACCATTGTGCAGTGCAAAATGATCTCACTATTTCTGTTCTCACATGCTCTCACTAAGGGCCCCACCCTGCTGTTCCCAGGAATTGTTCCCATTTTGTGGAATCTGACTAACCTTCACTGAAACAGCTCTCCTGGTCCAGGGTGAAGCATACACCTCCCACCCCCCCAGGACAATAAATTCTTTACTGAATTTTAAAGGGATCAATTTGGAGAGAGCTAATTTTCTCTTCATAAGCATGGAGTGTGCTATATAGCATCAGGTGAAAAATTGGGGGGCATTTTACATCTAAATCACAACAGAGGAAGAGTTGGAGGTCTTGGAACAGTAAAAGCAAAAGTAGAGTCCTGCCTTCATTTCCTTTGACACTCCATCTTGGTGCTAACTCTTTTGAGAGCTCAATTGCACTTGAGTTCGGAAAGGTACTAGAGCATTCCTCCAATAAACCTCGTCCTTTGCCCAACAGAGCTAGAGCTGGCTTTATGTTGTGTGCAAGCAAGAGAGTCCTAATTTAAACATCAGGGGTTTAATAACCTGTGTTGTTAGGAAGGAACTCTGGGGCTACATAGATGAATGAGTTATAGTTCCAAGGTGGCAAATCTGTGGGGAAAAGAAGCCATGTGAGGAAGGATGAGGCATGACCACATGAGGAAGGGTGCAGTGATCCCAGGGCTCCTGGAGCCTGGGAAACTTGACCACTCACTATAATGGGCATCAGTGCAGGGAATATGGCAGCTTTAGGACATGCACCTAGAATCCTACTCTCCCAGAAAACGTGTCCTCCTGGAGATACTATGGAAGAGGCAGAAGAGTACAGGAATAATCTGATCTGAGGCAGTGCTTGCTTCTTCATTAGCCTGAAAGCGCCCTGATAACCAGGGCCATCTATTGTTCAGCTCTGTATCCCCAGGGCCGCTACAGGAACTAGAAGATTAAAGATGGCAAGTGAGTTCTGGGTCACCCATTGTAGATTTTACATTCCTGGAGCTGTTGGTGTGGCCAGATTGAAGCGTTTGGCTTTCACTCCGGGCACACGCGGTTACTGTCCGTGGTCCTGAAGGCTTGGTGATGGGCTGAGGGAATGCCTGGAGTCCAGGGAGAGCCAAATACAAAGGAATTAATTCCACCTTAAGCAGATTCCCTTTCTTACACAATATACAGGGTTGACGTTTTCACAATAGTGGTTGGATTCATGTTCAAGCTTCTGTTTTCTCCTCTGATGCCGGGGCTGAGATTGTGCAATCAACATTGTCCAGATGAAGACTGTCAGGCCTGGGTGATTTTACAGGAGATTGGAGAGGGAACTATTTACAGCTTCCAGCTAGGGTATGCAACCTCCCAACACGAGAAGACATTGATAGCCAAACTAACCAGTTGGCTCCTTGGCTTCTTTGGGCTCTTCTGGCACCACACCTTGCACTTCATCTCCTGGGCTGCACCTCGTGTCTGAGGGCCTGAGCAACCATCCTGCTGTGTGTGTGCCCCCTGTTTAGCACCCGCCAGGCATCACCTCCTGATGAGATTCTGGTGAAACTGTTTTCTCTCTTTCATTCCCCATCCAGAGGGTGGCAACTACTAGTTCCTGGGCTAATTCATTACCACCCCTTGTGCTCCTTCAGCCTTCTAACATATGGGTAACAAAGTCCCCAGATTCAATGGCCTCTGAGTTTCCCTGCCTATTTCTGCATTCCTGCAACTGATTTAACTTCCTTGAATCTCAATTTCTTCATCTATAAAAATGGGGGATAATCCTTACCCATAAAGATGCTGGAAGAATTCAGTGACATGAGAGTCAAGTGGCTGGCACGGAGTAGGTGCTAATAGATGCTGGCTGGCTGCTCCCTTCATCCCAATACTGAAACACGGAGGCTCCTTGGCTCAGGATGGTTCAGCTTACAACTTTTCCAGCTTTGAGATGGTATGAAAGTGATAGACATTCAGAAACATACTTTTGGATTTTGGTCTTTTCCTGGCTAGTGATATGCAGTAAAATACTCTCTTGTGGTTTCGGGCAGTAGCAGTGATGTAACCTCAGCTCCCCATCGCCACACAATTGGGGGGAGATTTGCCAATAACATTAGTTTGCTGTGTCGTCTTTTTATTTAGATGGAGATATTCAATAAATTACATGAGATATCCAACACTTTACTATAAAGTTGGCTTTGTGTTACACGATTTTGTCCAAGTGTAGGCTAATGTGATCCGAGCACATTTACAGTAGGCTAAGCTAAACTCTGGTGCTTGGTAGGTTAGCTGTATTAAATGCTTTCTGGACTTAAAATATTTTCATCCTGACAGTGGGTTTATAGAGTTATAATCCTATTGTAATTCAAGCCTGTAGTCTACACACTTACAGAGGGCCTCTCTCCCCTTGATAATCTGTTTAAGGAACTGGTCTCCAGGAATTAGGCCCAAGAGAGTAGAAACCTTGCCCATTGTAGCCCTGTGCCACCTGCCACAACCAGCTTAGAGGCAAAATTCTTGGAGACCTACAGCCAGGCAGAGGCAAGTATTTAGAATGAACAGTGCTCTTGAAGCCTCCCCTCTTCTCAGCAACCCCTGCGTTAGTCACTTGAACAGATTCTAATTTAATCTCAGAAACATCCCTCAGTGGCCCTAGGCAAGAGTTATTCGTGACAGAGATGGGTGCATGGAGCTCAACTTCCATCTCATTTCCTTGGAGTCAGTGACAAATCAGGGAAAATCACCAGAGTGAGAAATGAGGCAGAGCTACCATCCATGTGACAGATGAATGAGTGGCTGAGAGCACACCTCTGGGTCCTGGGCTCTGTGGATGGAGCTTTGAAAGCATCGTATCTCACCTAGTCCTTATAATAACCCATCTGTCCATTTACAGATGGGGAGATTGTCACTTGGAGGAACTAAGGAGGTGGCTCACATCCTACAATCAAGGCGGCAGAACTGGGACTTGAAGCCACTTAGTTGGTTGCAGGGCTGCCTGGTGAAGGGTGAGGTCTAGATTCTGAGAAGGTGACATTCAACTCGCACTTCTTAGACACTCAGCTCCTAGCTGGCTTACAGCCAAACAGCTGAACCTGGGATAAGGTAAGAACATTCCATGCAAGTTAAGCTGCACCCACTCCCTGTCTCTGGAGTCAGAAGAAGACTTCTGTGCCAGTGAGAGATTGCACCACACCTCTACCTTTACTTGTGGGCCTTGGCTTCTGGCTCCCAAAGCTTCCAAAGAGCAGCTAAGGTCTACCCTGAAAGGAGGGAGGAGAAGAAACATTTGGAAGGACTTAGAAGTGTAAATGATAACCAACCTCAGCAAACCCAGCCTGTGGCCTCCTTCCAAGCTAATGTTAACCCAGAGGTCAAATAGGGTCATTTTATTTTATTCTTTATTGCTATAGTTTCTGCATTCTTAATGGCTCTCAAAAAACTGCACTCTTCACATTGAAAGTCTGCTTCCTTAGTTTTCTTTCACATTTGAAGTAAGGCTGGATAACATCTCCATCAGGATGGGGTTAGGCTGCTCCATCACAGGGATGGGGCTGAGGGGAGGAGAGTTATTATTTTCACTGTTGTATAAGATTTGAGGACATCTAAAATATTTTAGGACCTGTAAATTGAACAACAAAAATTACTCAAAATAAAAAGCAGAGAGTCAGGGTAGATTTTAACAGCAAGTAAGAGGAGAGAGAAGTTAGCTGAAGCCAATATTTGAGATGAATTAGTAATTATGCATGAACTGTGAACTCAGATTTCAATTTTCTGGTAGCTATGTCTGAAAAGAGAAATAATTCTCATTGTTTGATAAGACACATCAAACAAATTCAGCTGATGTTTAAATCTAGAATGACAGCTGGGCCAATGTGGTGTTACTGAGGAGAAGCAACCTCAGCTTTGGCAACACTAATATACACCTCTGCTTAGGCTGGAGGAAGTGCTGTGTTCTCTAACAGGTTTTAATTCACTGCCATTTTTTCCCATTTAATGAGACACAGCAGGACTGTCCTAAGGAAACTGGGGTGTAGTGTTACAGAGGAAGCAAAATAATCTTTCTGTTGTTTCTTCCATCGGTTTTAACTGGGGGAGAAACTGATAATGATTTTCCTAATGAGCAAAAATGACCACACACTATGGAGAAATCCCAGGCCAGGACCAATTTAGCTGGCAGAGGAAGAAAGGGAACTGGTAATTACTGAGCACGGTATATCCATTATCACTTTTAAATGAGCACGATGAGCCTATGGACCCCAAACTAGCCCCAGCTTGGAGGCTTCCCTCTCCAAATTGGAGCTGCCTGTCTACGGCAGTGCTTTGCATCACGGACTGGAGGACTGGGCATGTAGCTCTCTGCATGTCCACTTAGAATCCTACAGTGTCCAAGGTGGGGGAGCTTTGTCAAGGAGGCTGCTCTGCTCCACTGAACAGGCAGGGGAGGCGAGGCCTGGAGAAAGGCAGAGAAGGGGGTAGAATAAACCTCCCACTTAGGACAACAAGAAGGTCAAGCATAATTGAACTGTGAGGCAATAATAGCAATTACTGGTCAGTGTGTGGTATGGGCACTATTAACAAGGTGCCTGCTGCATACCCGCTGTGCCACCTTATCTGCCCCACAAGTTGGCAGGCAGATAATCAGAACTCATGTCTGTAGAGAATGCATACTGTGCAGAGACTTTGACATGTCAGGTACTCCCTATGTTAGTCAGGGAAGCCATTGCTAAACCCAGCTACAGATAATTAAATTGGGGTCCAGAATGAGGAGACTAACTGCCCAAGGTTACACAGAAGTGGAAAAGCTGGGACTGAAGTTAGGGTCCCTTGACTTCATGTTTTGACTTTGTTCACTCTGATCATGCTGTGCTCCATGGGTGGGCTGAAGGACACACACAAATAGCAGCACATCATTTCCAAAGTGCTCAGTGATGAATATCCTAGGGTCTGAGTTACACTACCTGGGTTTTAGCTCCAGCTCCATCCCTAGTGGGGCTGTTCCTCTTGCTGACCCTCGTGGTGTCTCAGTATTCTTCTCTATAAAACACAGACAACAGCAATGCCCTCCTCATTGCTTTGCTGTGAGAGTTAAATGGCCGGGTAAGAAAGCATTCAGATACATGCCCTCCTCCATCCTTAAACAATGTTATCCAGCAGTACTTTTTATTATAAAAATCATAATAAAATATAAAATGAAAATTGACATCTTTCCTGACATTTGAGTTTTAGATTGCTATGTTGTTCGGTAGAAAAATGGAAAATATAGAGACATAAATAGAAATTCGCTACAATCCCAACATATTGTGACAATCACAATGTTTTGATTTTTTTTCATTTACATTTTTCTAAGCAAATATAGAACTATGTACAGTTAGTCCTCTGTATCTGTAAGTTCTATGTCTATGAATTCAGTGAATCATGGGTCAAAAACACTAGAAAAAATTGCATCTATACTGAACATGCACAGACTTTTTTGGGTCATTATTCCCTAAGCAATACAGTGTAAACTATTTACATAGCATTTATATTGGTTGGATATTATAAATGATTTAGATTGTGATTTAAAATACATGGGAGGATATGTATAGGTTCTATGCAAACACTACATCATTTTGTATAAAGCACTTGAAAATCTACAGATTTTGGTTCTGCTGGATCCTAGAACCAGACCCCTGTAGATACTGAGGGATGACTGTACTTTGATAGGGTTTTTTCCTTGTCTTTAAAATTAGCATGAAAACACAAGCATTTCCCAATGCCATTATGTAGTTTTTAAAAGTGTGACTTTCAGCCATTACAAAACTATGTTGTTCAGTAGGTGAGCCACAGCATAAGTACCCGTTACACTGTGGTTGTGTGCCCTGGCTGTTCACCCACCCTCGAGTGAATGGCCATGGGCAGCCTGCTATTCCTTCCCCTGCTGTGCTGTTGCCTCCCTGACACTAGCACAGCGCTTTGTACATAAGAGGTGCTCCAAATATTCAGATAAATGAAAGCTCATGTTTTGGTAGGTGCCTTCAGCGCACTGCTACCTGTTTACCTTCCTAATTCCCTTGTAGGAGTGTTTCTCTTATTGCAGTCTGAGAAACATTAGCTTTAGAAAGTAAAAAACAATGACCAATTTGTTAAGTGAAATACGGGGTCTTGTTTTAGTTATTTATTTGATTAATAGTGAGACAGCGAAGGTTTATTCATATTTTAACTAGCCATCTGTATTGTAGTTTCCCCTCATTTCTTCTTCTTTCTTTCTTCTTTTCATTTTTCTCACCCTCTTTTGAAGCACCATTTTTGAAGGAACTGTCAGAGTCCAGCAATCCTGGTATCATTTCCTTGGATATCTTCATATATACAGATCCTCCACGAGGTGTGTAACAATGAATTGGTTGCTTGCTGATTATTTTAAGATAATTGCATTAATAAGTTCAGGTACTCATTAATTTTGAGGAAGCCGTGACAGCTCTCAACTATAATGAATTTCTCACTCAAGTTTAGCCGTTGACAGTTGACACACAGCTTTCCTGACATTTCTGCTTCAGATTGTCATTTTGTTTCCCTGTAACTCTACGCATCCCTTATTAAAGTTCAATTATGGCTTGGAGGAACCTTCACGTAAGGCATTAGCATCCAGGTAATTATGGAGAAGTGATAGCAATTGAAGAAAAATGGGTTTGATTTCCTATGATGACAACAGATTCCTCCCACCACCTGCCTAGGCCAGGTGCTTATTTCTTTGGCATGATGCCCTACCTGCTGTTCAAGGAATCACAAGGAGAATCACAGAACATTCCAGAATGGGAAGGGGCAGGATACTTGACCCTTTGCTTCGCAGTGGAATGACAGCACCTATTTTCTTCTTGGAACATATTTGGAAACCAAGACCTCACTTTTTTATTCCAGGGTCTTATTACTGAACAAGGAATTCTTTCTTTAATCAGAATGATGAAGTCATTTGTGCTTTAATGTCTGCCACTCACTCCAGTGTGACCTTAGTAAGTTCTCTTGCAGTTTTCTCATTTCTAGAATGATGGTCTTAGAATAATGAATCTGTGCCAAATCATAATTTTAAAGTCCAAGATGTAAGTAAAATGCTTCACACAGGAGGGTTGCTTAATGAACATGTTTCCCCTTTCTGCAATGCTTTTTGTTTCAGCCCAAGGAGTAGAAGAAACCAACACGGATTAAGGGTCTGTCACTTAATGCCAGCTCATCTGGGGACTCCCCTGTACCATCTTATTTGGTCCTAGCAACAATCCTGTGTCAGGTAAAATCCTATCATCACCTTTTACAAGTGAGGGAGCCACAGTTCAGAAAGGCTCAAGGTCACACAGACTTTCTGGGGAACTTGTTTTGCCCAGTGGTGCACTACTAGGTCATTCTGGGCTGGTGGGGTTGGTCTGGAGAGGTGGCACTGGGAAGTCTACAGTTCAGCAAAGACTTGAGGTGGCTTCACAAAGGTGCCTAGTACTGCAAGGTCATGAATGTCAGGTGCTGTGGTGTTTTGGAGGTGGATGAGATCCCTACAGACTGAGGCAAGAAAGAAGGCTTCAGTGAGAAGCTGATGTGAGTTTGGTCTCAACTCAAGAGGGAGGAAGAGATCAACACAAAGGCAGAGAGGGAGGAGCGTGCAAGGGAGACTGAGTGACAAAAGGTTGTACAGGAAGGATGCAGAGAGAGGGGTCAGAGGGGGAGGCTGGCACATGGATCCCAGAGGATGTCCGGTGGCAGCTTAGTGAGTCTGGACTTACTCTTGAGACCTGAGCTTCCCAAAGTGAGCTGCAGAGCACTGGCTCTGATGAAAGCCTCTGTCACTCCTTTCCTGGGGAGTTTCAGTGCATATTAGCATGGTACAGGGTCACAGTAGTTCTTCATAAAGGAATGACACAGAGGTATCAATGATTTGGGGGCCATATGATCCCAGGCTAGTTCAAGAGTTTCTTGAGGAAGTCTGCTTGTTTTCTGAGTCCTTGCTTTGATCGCTACACTCATGAACACATTTGTCTTTGAGTGATTCCTTGGATGCAGTAGCGGTAGATTTCAACTTTCTGTTTTGAGGACAGTTTTTTCAGGGCTTGCACTTTCACTATTAATGTGATGTATGTTTCCCAGGTCAGGTAGCTGATTTCACATCTATGGTGGACACTGATGCTCTACTCCAGCCCCTTTCAAGGAAAGGCTGGTCCACTGCTCATTCCTGGATATGCCTGGCATGGGAGGCATCAGCTCTTGTAGGGGTTACCTCAGCGAGAAGGAGGCTCTGCACCCAAGGTCTCACCGCTTCCCAAGGAAGCCCACGTCCACTACTTCTCCCTGTGGATTCATGGAGGCCTGATCACCTTGGCTTAATGTAGGATGCCCTGGAAGGTCAGTAGCTCTGAGATCCCCCGAAGGTTTGGCTAAGACTCTTTCTGAGTCTACAGTAAGGTTTGAGTTCTTCCTCCTCTGCCCTGCCCAGCTTACTTCCCTCTGCTCCACAAGCGCTGATCCTACCGGTGCTCCTGCATAAACACCCTGCACCCTGAGTTCCATCTCAAGGCCTGCCCCCCAGGAACTGGAATGGCCAGGCATCCAAGTTGCCTGAGAATTGGGACCAAGACAGTACTGGGCAAACCGGGACTATATAGCAAACTCAACCCAGACGATATAATTCCCTAACCATCTCATAATAATCTTGGGGGCAAGTGGGTATTATTATTTCCATGGGGAAATTAGGGCCCAGAGAAGTTAAAGAACTTTCCCCAGGCCACACAGCCTAGTAAGCATGTGGGATTCAAATCCAGGGCTACTGGGGAACCGGATGGGAAGATGGCGACCAGGTGAGCAGCAAGGGAGCGATCCTCCTTAATAAACACCACCAGCTCGAGACAGACTTGGCGAGCGTGAATGCCGGGACCTCGGCTGGGAAGTTCAAACTGGGCGTATTTCTCTGAGATGCCGGGGGAGATGTGCTAGGGCGGACCAGGCTGCCAGGGCGAGACGTGGGAAAGCCCCAGACGCTGGGAGCCAGGGACGATCCGCGCGGGGAGGAAGCTTGACTCGGTCCAAGCGCCGTGGGAGCGCAGCCGGCTCGGTCCCTCCGGCCTCCCGAGCCGGTGCAGCCCCCCGGCGACTCCCGACAGAGATCGGCTTGTTAGCGGCGGAGACGCCCAGCAATCCCACGTTTCACGCGTGTCGGGCGGGCCGCGCGGAGGGCCCCAAACGCCGGGAGCGAGGAGGAAGATTTGCTGGGTCCTAACGCCCTGAGAACACGGACAGCTTGGTCCCTCCCGCCTCCCGAGCCGGCGCAGCTCTCCGGCGACTCCCGACAGAGATAGGCTCTCTGGTGGCGGCAACGCCCAGCGGTCCCACGTTTCGCGCGCATCGGGCGGGCCGCGCAGAAAGCCCCAAAGGATAGACTGGCACCTTGGAACCTTCATGCCTGCAGGGACTCCAAAAACTGGTGAGATATCGGCGCTCGCGACCAGATCACCGAGTGGGGGAGGAGATCCATCCCTATACCTGCAGGGAACCCT